>JAHHUM010002210.1:0-95728 GCA_036173005.1 Crenichthys baileyi
CAATTGTTTTTCATTTAAACAGCTGCAAATAAATTTGGGTGTGGACGATAATGGGCAGTTCCCCTTAAGATATTTGGTATAACCTCCCCTTGTTTTCTTGCTTACGTGTAGATGTTATGTGAGTGTACGTAAAGTGTGTGTGTGTGTTCGATATGAGTGATGCGCAAGGGCCAATGTTTTGTCTTCCCTGCAGCAGTGACGGCACACTGGGGGGTTGGAGGACTGGATTAAACACAGAGGAGTGTCTGTCTTGCTGAGTTATAGCACTCATAACACAAACACACACACACACACACACACACACACACCACACACACACACTGCAGTGACACACAGACAGCGGGTGGAGAGACGCAAACAATCAAATTTGTATCCAAAAACATTTGACACACCAAGAGACACGTCATTAAACACAAAGTGACATAAAATCAATATGTTATCCAGAGACAATCAGCCACCACACAAGATCTAAATACAGGCTTCCAACACATTATTCACTAGAAAACTCGGTCCTTTTCTAGACTGGCTGTGGTTGGGTCCGTGGATGGATGATGTACAAACTGATGGATGGATGGATGGACAGACGGATGGACGGGAGGATGGATGGCTGATGAAAAACCAGATAGATGGATAGACAGTAATGATGAACAGACAAATGGCTGGAAGGAGGAGAGAGGATGGAAAATTAGCAGATGGTTGAACGTATGGAAAACTGATGGACAAAAGCAGGAATAGAAAATAAGAAAATGGATGGAAAATGTTACAGCAGGCCAGGGACTAAATACATTTTATTGATATTTATGTGCTCCTGCATGAACAACTCAGGCTTAATTTCATCTTCATGGAGGACAGTGCTCCAGCATGTCCAGGTCGCATCATTAGATACTGGAGACTGGGGTACCTCGAATGGAGTGGCCTGCACGTTCTCCAGACCTGAATCCCATGGAAAACCAATGGGATCAGCTGAGTCACCGTCTAGAGGCTGGTAACTCTGGACCCCAGAACCTCAATGACCTGAAGGCGGCTCTTCAATAGCAGTAGGATGCCATGCCTCAGCAGACGATAAGTCGACTTGTGAACAGCATGAGACGTCGTTGTCTGCCTGTAACTGATGCTCAAGGTCACATGATACGTTATTGGGACTTAGACATTTTTTGTTGTGGTTTTCGCACCACTGTTGTTGGCTTTTGTCTCAATCATTGATTTCAGATGAGGAAATCACCTTTGCATGCTGCTACCTACATGCCCTACTTCCATGACATAATATCACTGTAGTGTGAACTTTTTATGTTTTCCATAAATTTCACCCGGAAGCCAAATATCCTTGACGCTTTTTGAGTAGTGTATGACTGATGGACAACAGTGCGCTTGTTTTCTTTTCCTTGGTTTGAAAACTATTAGTAAAAAACGAAGATGTAAAAACATCTAAGTAAATCCTTTCTGCAGCTATTTTCATATTCAGATTTCACATAATGCTTCTCTCTCATGGAGACCCTTTAACCAGTGAAGTGACCTCAGAGTCCTGACGGAGGAAAGAAAGAAAGCCTGGTTAAATTGGATTTGGCCCGGTCTTAACCTCAGCCCCTCTCTGTGTTATGTGTCTTCTGTGGGCCAGGAGGCTAATTGAATTATTGGGGGAGCGGGATGGGGGTACGGGTAAATGCCGTCTGTCAGTCTGGAAGTTGCACTTTGCACTCCTGAAGATGTAACAGTAAGAACTGCGGCAGGAACAGGGACGACATATGTTCGCACTATAACCAGCGCTGCCAGCTGTCTAACACAAAACAACTGCATCACTGCAAACAAGGGCAGGCGGGTCACGAGTTTAAAACACACGACTTGTTCAGGAGGTTAAGATGGCAGGAACAGTCACAGACCTGTGCTGTCGGTTCATCGCAGCCACCATGAGAGCGGTCCATCCTAGGCGGTGACGATGATTTGGATCCACGCCTTCTTTTATCAGCCTGAGGGGGAGAACAAAAAGGAAACCGTTTCATTTTACTGTCATATCAATGCTGACAGAAGATTGCAGAAGGCAGTAGACACAGGAAAACACAACACAACGTCTTCTCATTTTAACAACCAAACTATTAACAAACAAAACATACAAGAATAAGGATAAAGTTAGGCGACATGTTCGAAATTCGTATTGTATTAAAGACAGGCTGTCCGTAAGAAGCCCTTATCCCAGTCTGGACTAGTTAATGTGTCTGTAACCAAGCCAGGTGTGTGTGTTTGGGGGGGTTCTGCCTCAGGGTACACTATCGGTGCCACTGTCCCCTGTAAGCGACTGTGTGAGGAATCCTTCTGTCACCTCTCGTGCCGATCAGACAGGCAGTGTTGGTGTTTACAGTCAACACAGTGGCCTCTTTCTGGTCTGCACTCAGGTCCGATTCACTCCGGCTCTGTTTTCACTGCCTGTTCTGCATGAAGTAACAGGGTTAGGGATACAGATCTAATGGCTTGACGCTGCAGCTGCAGATTGGCTTGACAGAGCGAACCAGCTGCTTCAGCTCCTGAAAGTTAAAGACGGGGGCAGGATGGCAAGCCAAAACAATTCAATTTCACTACAAAAAGAATACACACTTGGACCAAAATCTACTTTAGATAAATTGCACCTCTTTAGGCCAATATTATACTTTCATTACTATTATTCCATATTTCAGATATAATTTTGTGATCAAATTGAATTTTACATTGAATGGTCAGTAACTTAATAATCACCACAAATAGAACAAGTCCATTTTAAAGGTTTCTACCTAGTTTTCAGATCAAAATTCCCTTCGTTCAAAATCAAATTTCAGTCATCAGGCCTATTTTAACATAAAACTATATTAACATGGATGGATGGATGGATGGATGGATGGACAGACAGACAGACGGATGGATGATACAGAGATGGATAAATGGACGGATGGATGGATGATACACAGATAGATGAATAGATGGACCGACGGACGCACAGATGGATGGATGGAGAAAAGAAGAGATGAATGGACAGTGAATAAATATTTGGAAATAACAATATCTGTCATACTGTTTTTTCCTATAACCATATTCATCCAGATCTGGAAAATACTTCAATCAAATCCTAAATTTCTCCCGACTGCTTTTACTGCCATAAAATGTGTAATCAGGTTAGGCTACTGCTGAGGAATTGTGTTTTATTTAAAATGTCTGTTTTCAGAATTTATTTTTTTAAGCAGTCGTAGTGATGAGTTTCAGGAAGCCTTTTCAAAAAGCCAACCTCACCTTTACAGAGTCCCTCTCAGCAGACACACCCTGACACTCAACCAAAGCACTTAACACATCTGTGACCTGTTGAATGGCTGACTCCCTGCACTCTCACCTACACCATCTGCCACATGTGCAAAGGTAACCCAAGCCTGAAAGTGGAGACACCCATATACACACACTCAGATATGTGGATTTAGATGCCAACGCCCAGAACACACACAGTCAGCTCTACAGCAATTGTACACAGTATCCTTATGTGACAGTAAATGACAGAAAATTAGACTAACATCAATAACAATTGCGTTGAAAAGGTCCATTCATTCTAATTGTTGGCCTGTATATGACAACTGAATAAGTATTTCAAAGTAATTTTCTGCAATAAAAACTATCAGCAAAAGAAATCTGACGAAGATCTACGAAAACATTCTCATAATGATCACCGACCTTTAAACACATGCATTACCACCCACCCCTTTTCGCCGAAGTAAGGGGAAAACATCCTAAAGTTTGAGATTCATCTTTAGCAAATATGCTGCAGACAAAGATGGTCCTACTCTGCCACCCGGTGGTTTATGATACATCTGCAGCTGCAGGAGAGTAAAGTATTGGCTTTCACAATAGCAGTTGACCCTGACTGTTCTGGAAAATGTCCATACAGGCTGAGAGTGGCGAACCCGTTGCACTGTAAAGAGTACATCTAATGAACGTGCAAAATTCAAGTTAAATATGTTTGATTATCCGTATGAAACTGCTAATCATTTTGCTAGCATAAAATAACGTTAGAATGTACCTATGTCCTGTTGATTACACTTTACCTAAAAAGGAGTAAATGCTATTTATTTCTATAGAACCTTTGAAGGTTAAAGGGACAGAAACATTTTTAATGGTGGGTTTGATGTACGCAGAAAGCGAACACAGGATTCCAAGAAAGATATGCAAATATGCAGAACAAAGTTTATTAATGTGTGAGAAAGAGTACAATTTTTATTTATTCAGTCAGTATTTAATACAGCTGACACAAAACATTTTTAAAATATAATGATGCGCTTCTTTTTTTAAATGTAGCATTCAAATTTAGCCCCTATTTTTCTACCAACATCCGAATTAATGCTAATACTTTCTAATGGTCAAACATTAAATCATGTGAAACATCTGAGTGTTTGTGTGACCCGTGTTTTCAATGCATGAATGATGCTTTCACTTAGACTTTTTCCAGTTTAAACCATAATACAATGGCCTTAACAAAATACCAATTTAGGAAAGACAATTGTTTAGAAAACTCCCCCCAATGTTTTCTAAGATCTTGGGACAAGTTTGTATTTTCGGCAACTAATAGCTGAAACAATACCAGTGATTTGTTATGGCTGAATGATAAAGCATGTGAGTGTTTGTATGTGGACCTGTGTTGTACCTCGACACGTCCTGTGCATTGTTGGTTCTTGCTGCCTCCAGAAGAGCATCACCTTGTCAATTCAAAAACACATTAGTACACAATAGAAAACTGCGTGTAGGGTCAGTTATTGCAGCTTATTTTATCTCAACGGTGTCTTAAAACTCTTCAATCTACTTGTGTGTATTTCGTAGATTGGTTTTTACCATTTCGTTGCTTTATGTCGTTTTTGCAAAACTACAATAATAGTAGTGTGTGTGTGTACCTTTGTTATCGGAGTCTTTTCTCAAGCAAAAGGCCACCGCTGCGGCTGACAGCACACCAGCAGAGGCCAGTCCAGCTCGGCTGGTACCTCCACCTGTACCCCGGCTGTCGCTCCCACCGGTCTGCCTGCTGTCCTCCCAGTACTGGTTATTTTGGCGCCCTCTGCTGGCCAGAGCCGCCCAGGAGCTACGGCGGTTCTCCAGGTTTGACAGCCATCTTGGGGCGAGGTGGTGGTATTGCACAGATGCGTTCACGCTGGTAACAGCGGTCTCTTCAGACAAAATCCCCCTCCTGGAGACCCGGGACGTGGATACGATGGGGTTGCAGTTGGTCTGTCCCGGTGTTTCGCGGAAGGTTTGACCCGCGGCTCCGCTCGCGCTGGTCTGGAGCACGCGACCGCACGGTGACAGGCTGCGCGACCTTCGCGTCAGCAGCCTGGTGGGAATGGATGATAACATGGCGATAAACTCACAAACAAGCTGTTTGGTAGATCAAACCCTCCGTGGAAGAGATATTCTTGATGAGTTTGAGACTCTGTAACTGTAAAGCACCGCGTTGGTTCAGGTGTAGCTGTCACCGTTCTTCTTAGTCAGGTAGTTAGCTGAAAATAACCGTTTCACCTCATCTTAGCCTGGACGTCACTGGAAGATGTGGTGCATCCTGGGAAATGGAGTTGTACCAGGAAAAAAAAACGGAACCGGTTGTATTACCTCACCCTGCTGGGTCGCTGAAATTTTATATTGATGTTTGCCCTACTTTGGCTGTGGTTTAAAAATTTTAACGAACTGTGCATTTTGGAGTGAAATTTATTAGATTGGATAGATCTATATTGCATTTACGGAATGGGGAATGAAAATCAACTTATGTGACACTTTAACTATTAAAGCTGACATTTAAGGGGTTAAATATTTACCACAATCATTTATATTTGTTATCTATGGGCAGGACTTTATTTAATGGATTCATTAAAATGGAAAAAAATAAGTTTACACATAATATTTCTATGGCAGTCTTTAAAAGAGCATTTTCTGTGTTCTGTGGAGACAGGTGGAGCACAAAAATAAAGGGACAACCAATGATTAACTGACTCAGGATGTATACCAATGTTTATAACTGGTCGACTCAGCCTATTGATAGTCAACAAAAAGACCCTGCATTTGAAAACAACCACCAAGAGTTGAGTTAGTCTTGAGTTTATCAGTAATATTAGCTCTCAACCCTTTCTGAATGGATTTGTTTTTGTGAACAAGGAGAAGGGTTAGAGGCGCAGCTTTCTAAATCGGAGCTTTTGAAAACTAACGGGTTAGGAGCCACATTTCCAAATTGTCCAAATTCATCAAATTGTCAAGAGGAAGATAAGAGACACTGGATCTAGCAATACAGATGGGCTGAAGGATGTTTTTAAAGGAACCTGGGCTTCCTTAACACCTCAGCACCGTGACTATAGTCTAGTCTATTGAGATGCACCTGCATGCTGAAAGTACAATTTGAAAAAATTAAATGCATTTCAAAGATAAATATTTTAGTTCTTCAGTACCAAGCATAAAAATAATGTCTGGTGCAGGATTAGCATGACACACGGGCATATTAAGTCACGAATGTTTATGTAATAGGGACTAGTGACAAATGATCTCGGGATGCATTATTTTAATTTCTCAATTGGATATTTTATCCACTACCTGGATTAAGTAACAACGCAGAGGGGTACCAGGATAGTTAGGGGTAGGGCTAACATTAATAAATGGGATTTAGCCTCAGAAAAACCAGTTTACTAGTACAGTTAATTCGCTACATCAGCAGACCATTTCATTGTTCCTTTTTCAAACCATTGCATCATGTGTGCGTCCTATTGCATTCATTTAAGACAACAGAGACAGGGTACTTTTGTTTTCTTGGACTCACTTTAATCACCTTGTGAGACTGCGGCATCCTGAAAAAGTGAGACGAACGCTTTTGTGGACATTGAGCATTAACGCCACCAGATGGCGCCTGGTCACAACTGTTAAGGTATTTAAAACAAGGTTGGCAAAAAAATTAAATGTAGAATTCAGATTGAGACTAAAAATGACTGGAAATGTTGTTCCCATCTGTATTTGAACCCAAAATAATAATAATTGTAGTTTAAGTAAATCGGTATCTAGTGAAATTATTATATTTATGGATCAATTACAAAATATGTAAACCTTGTACATCAAAAATTATATTTATTAAAATAGTCACATTGACAATTTTTTTTAGCTTTTATGGATTTTTTTCTTATGAGAAATATGAATCACACTACTGTATACAAAGATGGTTGAGCTAGAGCTCAAATGTAAGTGGAAATACAGCACATCTTTGGCACTTCCTAATATGATCAGCCTGAGATAAATGACATCAATGTGCTTACTTAGTCTAATGTTATTGTTTCCTGTAGCAGAGATGATTCTGCTTTGGATAAAATTGCACAAATTTACCATTAAAGTACTAGACAGATACAGTTAATCAGAAGCAGGTCATGAAGAGATTTTTTCAGATATCCTAGGTTATATTGGTGGACATTTTCTAAACTTAGCACAAAAAGTAAGGCAATGGTTTGTGGTCGACTATCTCACTCTCCACAGGCAAGTGGAATATAAGCCACAGTGCTTTTTAGAAGGAAAAAAATCACAAGAGGTGTGTTTAGTTATAATGTTTTAGATTGTGTGTTGGCAGTAGACCTACCGTCCCTCAGCACATATGAATCATCGGGAACAACATACTCTGCCAACATAAATCTTCTGGCACCTTTCAGATGTGTTAGTGTGGGTTTCCTGTCACGGATACATGCCATTCACTTCCTCCAGCAACACATCTGTTGTGACACTCTGCATTCCCACAACCTACTACATCAGCTTCTGTAAAGAGGCCGTCCCTGCGAGCCAAAACCACGTGTCCCTAGAAAAAGCTTATCTGGACAGTCGGCCGGTGTAGTTAATGGTCATTATTACATCTGTGTCTGTAGGTCTACCATGAAAAATGTCCTTGATATTATATGGATGTTGCTGTGATTTCATACAATTCTCACAAAACTGTAAAAGTATTGAGGAAATTGTAAACTTTATAGCATGAACGTGATGATTTCACACATTTTATTATTTCATTTTCAGTTTTAATTCAAACCTTTAAAGCAGAGTGGATATCTATTAAAACCCAAACTGGCAGCTAGTTCCAGAAGAGAGCAGCCTGATATTTTAAAGGTCTGTGTGGCAAACTATTAGAGGTCCAACAGGTCCATCACACAGTTTTTTGTATTCCTTACAGAGCAATGGAGCTCGCTATAGCCATCAACAAGGCCCTGGCACAATTCTGGCTGGATAGTTGACCACTCTTCTTAGCAGAGTTGGCAGAGTTATTTAAATTAGTTGGTTTCCTGGCTCAGACCCTGCTTTTAAGCTTAGTCCATAAATTTTCAGGTAGGTTCGAAGTTTGGGCCAATCCAGAAGCTTGGTGTTAACCTGTTTCATCCATCCAAAACCAGTTTTGATGTGCGTTTGGTATGATTACCTTACTGGTACACCCAATGATGTCCAAATTTCATCTAGCTAGCTGCTGAATGAGTTGAAGCTAAATAATTCAGAGATAATCCTCCTCATTTATTACTCCACTCACTTTGTGCAGTGCATCAGTTCCACTGGCACTAAAACAGACCCTCAGCATGATGTTATCACCACAATGCTTGACAGCTGGAACAGTGAGCCTTGGTTTAAAAGCTTCACTCCTGCTCTTTCAAAGAATCGCCTTGTCATTGTGGGCCAAACAGCTCGAACTTTGTCTCATCTGTCAATAAAGTTTTCCTCCAGAAGAGATTTGGCTTGTCCATTTGTCAAAAGCACATTTTAGTCAACCTTGAAGCTGTTGATCTTGGAACAGGAGGTTCTTTCTTGGTCAAGACTCTCTGAGTCCATGGTGATGTTAAAATGGCTTCAATGTGGACAGTAACACTAATGTTCCAGCATGTCAAGTCTATGACAGGCTTGAGTCTTGGTGGGGCTGGAGTTGCTCTTGAACATCCAAACCAATTTCTTTTTTTTCTGTGGGTCGCAGCTTGTGTGAATCTGTGGCATTTCTGGAAAAAGCTGGATGCTGTAAAACAAGTATTTAGGGCATTGTGATGTAATCAGGACAAAGGTTTTAATCATAGCCCCAAGTTTTTAAAGCAGAGGTAGGTTGGAGCAAAGGCTGATTGTTAGCTTGCTTTATCCAGTTCAAACCAAATTCTTTCTATGTTTTTTTTTTCTTTTTTGTCAAAGAAATTGTGCGTAGAGTAGATTTAGAAAAAGGGTCCGTGCTAACTCCATGGCTAACTTTTGGCATCACATGAAAAAGTCAAAAGCCTAAAACTTATAACTATAGTTTAGAAAAATACTTCTGACATCTACTTAGTAGAGATGAATGTCAGAGATTTTAGAGAATCACTAAAAACTCTCATGCTGTTGTTTCTTCTCTATATTCTTCCATTCAGTGTGTACCAATTTTTGGAGATCTGGCCGCAGAGATATCAGTTCAAAGAGGAAAGCCTAGGCAGTCCTCCAGCTCACTCTGGGGGATCCCATGGCATTCATTTGCTAGAAAGGATGTATAGTTAAGCCCAAAATAATTCATACTCCTGGCAGATTTAGGTTTAGAGTAGTCTTTTGATTTAACCCACATAATTCTTCAAACTGGAAGTTATGTCTGTGTTTTGTAGTGTTCCAGCAAAAATAAGCTATTGAACTGAGCTAAAAACCAGTAAGGACATGAGGAATAATGAGCTTCCAGAGTCACTGCTTGGAAATAATAAATAAACAAGTAAATAACTACAAACCTCTGCTTTCTGTGACCACTGTTAACCTTGGGAATAATTTATACCAAAAGTTATGTGCACCACTAAAGGGAGCCCTAACACATACCCCTGTACTACAACTTCAGAACCATAGCTGGAGATCAAAAACTTTCTTGACCGATTAAAAAATTTAAAGAAAAAATGTCTTCCGAACTAAATTAATAAGAGGAGTTAAGTTTTATTAATGTAATTGTTTTTTTTCCCTGAAGTATTCTACTAATCGAGTCATCTAAACGCCACACGTGTGTATGTGGAGCTGTGAGCGTTACGAGGAGCACCTGAAGGTAACACGGGGAGGTGCAATTGAATGTAGCCTTCCCTGCGTCGCTCGGTTTCTCCTCCTATTCCTTTTATTTCCTTAGCCTGCATCTCCACCACCACCTGCCACAGCTGTAAGGCAGAGATGGAGACCTTCCGCTAATTACTGTAAACTGTCGGAATAAAGATTTGAGAGAGAAGGCAAAAGGAGAGAGACGGCGGTGGGTGAAGAACAGGAAGGTGGACCACAGAGCTGGAGACAGACAGTAAGACAGGGCGACAAGCGGAAAGACAGAAACATATGGTTGGACAGAAGAGCGTTTTTTTTTTCTTCCTGAGGACAGCTGAAGCGGACAGAAACTTATTCAACCACCGGTATATCCGCCTATGCCACCCCCACCCCACTTGCTCGCTGTAGTTTTGTGCGCTCTCCTGTGCCAGTTACACCTCTGTTTCATTAGTTTGCTCAGGGAGGATTGCGGTGTTTGGACCTGCTTGGACGCGCGCACACACACGCGCTCACAGAGAGCAACACAAGACGCGGTGCAGCCCTACAAAAGCTTCCTGCAGGGACGAAATTTAAAGGTAATATATTCGATTTCTTTTTGATTCTTTTTTTTTCTACATAAGGCTTTATTTCTAGTGAGAGTCTCCTCCTCCCTCAGCTTCTCACGGCAACAAGACATGTCTGGACAGACGGTGACCATCCCGGACGACAGCGCGTTCGCCAGCTTCAAGGCGGAGTGCCTGTGCGAAGAGGGCTGGACCATGAGCTACAGCAAGGGGGGCACCACGGTGTGGACCCAGGGGCTGGAGGAGGGAAAGTCCGTCCATAAAATCAAGGTGAGGCGACTGAGTCTGTTCTTTTAATGTTCAGGTGCGTCTCAATAAATCGAAATATCGTCGAAAAGTGGAGTTATTTCAGCAATTCAATACAAACAAGTTACACTAATATTTTAAAATAAATTCGATGTGCCAGTAAATTTGCTTATTACAAAAGACTAATTATCAATCATGTTCAATCCGGATGTTATGCTGTGACCTGCACATCAGTTCGGAAGACTGTTGACAGAGACAGCATAGCGTGGATAAGTAATAAAATGTATTTTCGTTAAAGAATGTGGCTGTTTTCAAGTGAATTCATGGAAAGTTGCGTGGAAGGAAAAGTGTTTTTGAAAAAAAAAAGGTTCTTAACAGGCATAACCAAGCCTTGTGAGGACTGTGAAACAAGGCCCAATAAAGAGTTTGGTAGAGGTTCATAAGGTGTAGAGTTTCGCTGCACCTGGAGCTTCAAGAGCCATCAAACACAAAAATATCCAGGACTTGTGCTACAACTTTCACATTCTTGAGTTAAGCCACTCCTGAACCAAAGAAAATGTCAGAAGTATCTTATCTGGGCTAAAGAGAAAATGGATTGGGCTGTTGCTCAGATATCCAAAGCCATTTGTTTTTTTGTTTTTTAGATGAAAGTAAGTTTTGATTTCTTTTGGAAATCAAGATCAGTCTGGAGGAAAGATTGAGAGCCACAGAATCCAGGCTGTTTTAGGATTCGTGTGAAGTTTCCACAGTTTGTGATGAATTAGGGAGCTATATCATCTGCTGTCGTTGGTCCACTGTGTTTTATTTTAAGTTCAAAATCTACTTAGTCATCTACCTGGACATTTTAAGGCACCTTATGCTTCTCATCTACCTATGAGCTTTATGGAGATGCTGATTTTATTTTTCAGCAGGAACTTGGTACCTGCCCGCACTGTACCGATACCTGAATTGATGGCCATGATGTTAGTGCTTGACCAGCCGGCAAACTGGCCAGACCTAAACCCCATAGAGAATCTATTGCATATTGACGAGAGTCACCAGACCTAATTATGCAGATGCTAATAAAGCAACTTGGGCTTCCGGAACACCTCAACAGAACCCCTAGGCTGGATGCCACGCTGCATTGGTGCAGTACTTAATGCAAAAGGGGCCCCAACCAAGCACTGAGCACATATACTACACAGTTCATGGACATACTCCTCACTAGACTTCTTAATTAAAACAGTTTTTAATTGGTCTTCTGTAATATTGTTTTTTTGGGGTTTCATTCTCTTTAAACCATAATAGTTTTAGACAGTCAGTCATTTTCTACCGCTTATTCCATAGTGGGTCGCGGGGGAGCTGGTGCCTATCTCCAGCAGTCTATGGGCGAGAGGCGGGGTACACCCTGGACAGGTCGCCAGTCCATCGCAGGGCAACACACAAACAAGCATGCACACACTCATTCATACACCTAAGGGCAATTTAGAGAGACCAATTAACCTAACAGGCATGTCTTTGGACTGTGGGAGGAAGCCGGAGTACCCGGTGAGAACCCACGCATGCACGGGGAGAACATGCAAACTCCATGCAGAAAGACCCCCGGCCAGGAATCGAACCCAGGACCTTCTTGCTGCAAGGCCACAGTGCTTACAACTGCGCCACCGTGCAGCCCCATAATAGTTTTACTTAACAGAAATAAACGTCTAAAATAGATTGCTCTACGTGTAACAAATCTATATAATGCGAGTTTCACTTTTTGAATTGAATTTCTAAAGTAAAATGACTGTTTGATTTATTAAGAAGCACCTGTAGAAACAAAGCAAAAATGCCCTTCAATCTAGTTCTTTCTTCTTTATGTTGTGCACATACGTGAATAAAACAAAGTCAAGGCATCATTACAAGTACAACCCAGTAGCACAGTCTAGATGCAGGGAACAGCTTTGTCAAATTCCCATATGATCTAAACTGCTGACATGCTTTAACTGCTGCTTTTTGCTGCATGGCCCATTGTAGTTGTATGTCTCACTAAAGCTTGCTAAAAACCCTCCAAAGGAAGCGCTCCAAAACAAAAGCACACTGAATGTTGTCCGTTTGTAATCATAAAAAACTAGGTTGAAATAATTTTTCACGGAGCAGCTGACAAGGAAAACCTTGAGAGTAACACATCCTGTTTTAGATCGCAGTGGTGGAGCTGCCGATAAAACCCTGGTGCATGCCATGAGAAAATCCCCCCTTTTTAACAGAAGTGAGAGCAGGTGGGAAAACCTAAGAGGCAAGCTTGTTTTCTCAGAGTTCCTGGAACCTTTTCATATTTGTTCCCTAAACCCCCCCCTAACCTCAGTATATTTTATTAGGATTGCAAGTGATAGACCAACACAAGGAAGCACATAACTGTGAAGAATATGTAAAAGAACAGAGGTTTTTCAAAATCTTTCACGAATAAAAATAAAAAAAAAATGTGGTGTGCATTTGTATTCAGCCTCCTTAATTCTGATACCCCTAAATAAATTGTATTGCCACAAACTGACTTCACACGTGTACATGTTTACCAAATGGAACCTACCGGGGTGTACCATAAGTTCAGTGTAAAGACAGCTGTACCTTGTTACAGTCATATCTTCCACAAAGTGGGCCTTTATGGAGGAATAATAAAAAGCTTTGGTCAGCATTCAGGCCAACATTGACATTTCTGGCCTAAATGCAAATGTCTGTGCATAGGAGATAACTAACACTGTACATCATCCTGAAAACACAACCCACATCGTGAAACATGGTGGTGGCAGCATTATGCTCCGGGGGTGTATTTTGTTCCAGATGGGAAAGGGAACCTAGTCAGAGAAAATACAGGGCAATCCTGAAAGAAAACCTGTTGAAGGCTGCAAAAGACTTGTTATTGAAGCAGACGTTCACCTTCCAGTAGGATAATGCCGCTAAACATACAGCTACAAACGACTGATTTAGCTCATAGCATGTTCATGTGTTCGACTGGCCCATTCAAAGTCCAGACCCAACTACCAATTGCTAATTGTGACAATTTTTAAACATTTGATGTTCACTGTTGCTCCTCATCAAACCAGACTGAGCTTCATCTCTTTGGCAAAAAAAAATGGGCAGAAATTTAGATCTGTAGACATGCAAATCTGATCAGACCTACCACAATAGCGCAGTATGACCACAGCTGTTACTGCACTGAAAGTTTGTTCTAAAAAGTAAGGCGGTATGAATACCTGTATGCTACACTTTTCAGATTTTATTTGTAAAAAATATCAAAGAGGAAATGATCTCTTTCCTACTATTTTGCTAACATTTGAAATTTTCTTTATTGGTTTATCACAGTAAAATACATTGACGACTCTGGATGTAGAACAGTGAAAAGGTTTAAGTGCTATAAACACTTTTACTGTACATTTGAGTCCTTTTAGAGTTTACTTTGTGTACAAAAGCACATATTTATATTTTACAACACTGCAGTAGGTCAACAAAAACACAAACAGTCTTTGTTTTTCTTTATTTTTTTTTATTGGTACATTTTCCAATATTTTATTTGCTTAGATTTCAACTGAACCAACCATTTTTTATGGACTTATGTAGCTGCAGTGTGGGGAGTTTTCTAAATAAAATGCATATCTTTTAGTCGTATGCTGCTGATCAAGCATATTAGAGCAAGAATAATCTCTTATACAGTACAGTGCAAAATCCTCTGTAGTAGTGCACTGATGAGGCCATTTTTTTTGTGTCAACCAGTAAGCGTTGGTTGCTAACGCTGAAAAAGGAAACAAACAAAGCAATAGTCTGTGATAGAAAAAAAAAAACTGTTCCAGAAAGGTTTGAAGTTCCAGATGAAACGACAAATCAAATTTCAATTGATCTTATAAAACATAAGACTACCAGAAATACTCTCATCAGTCACCGTTGCATACAATGTCCTGTAGTTTGTTCGTGTCATATACATGGCGACAAAAATGGTAATACCACAGCTTCACACATACACTCAAACCACTCAAAGTGGTGCTGTAAGAAAAGAAGGCTTGCAACTTTCAAATATTGCAGATCATTTGCAGGCTTGACATATTTGTTCAGGCGTCAGATTCTCACATCATTCTAGGATATACACGCTATGAAGTGGTCTGGATAAATACCTTGGTGATAAAACATTGTCTCTTTGTATGAGCTGCAGGACGATTTTTACTCCAGCTGAAAAGAGAACAGTCTGCTCTATTTGATTTAGACGGAGTGAGATATTCTTAAGTTCAGTTTCACTGATCTGTACAGCCACAAAGCTTTGTTGAAAGGTACGTCATTTGAAAAAGGTTGCATCGTCTGTTGCAGTTTTGATGACTAACGTTTCCATGTAAAACGTTGACATGGATCATGTAGTTGGATCTGCTGCCAGAAAGCGAAGGCTAGCAGAAATTGGTTGTAAATGAATGCAACAGATTTGGCAGCTTGTTGTTCAGGAAAGGAAAATCAACCCTTGAAGCTCATATTATTTTTTCCATATTTCATCATAACGTGTGATTGAAGAGAATCATTTTAAATTACAGATCCAGGTTATTTCAGATTTGCAGTAAATAGTAGGAAACCAATGATGATTCAGATGTTTTGCCCATACTTGCCTCAAGTAATTAAAGAAGAGTTAAAAAAAGATGTAGGTCATGAAACTGGTCATTTTTTCACTGAATGTCTGCTGCCTTTTGGTGTTGTACTGACAAACTGACCTCCTGTTCCCTGATATACTTCAGAGTACAATAATTGTTTATTGTAACAAACAAAAAAGGAAGTTTGAATACTTTGGTAGATTTTAGTCATTATGTTGAAATAATGGTTGAGACTTGTGGAAATATCCATTGAGTAAACTGTTATCTAGTCAAAGTGCAGAAAGTTTGTAATTTCCCTGAGGTTGATGCTGCCGGATGATGAGTACGTTTTCTGTACTTATTTTAGCCATGAGGGAAGAAAAAAAATCTCGCTTTTCCAACTCAACCCAAAAGTTCAGTTTGAATTTTCTCCTGAACCAAGCTGAGCTTCTAAACTGAGTGTTTCTAGCTGCTAAACTGAAACAGTAAAATCAGGGTTGAAAGAGCTTCATGTGTAACGCAAGTAATCTGTCATTTTGTGTGATCAACTTGTAAAGGACACCAGTAATGTGTCACAATATCATATCTCCCTGAAGGCATTTTTAGAGTTGCTGTGGGTCTCTATAGTGCTAGCCACAACTCTTAGGAAAACTGCCACCAGGTCAGCTAGGATACCTGGAACCCATGAGCTCGTATTGTAAGAGTGCTAGAATACAAAGGTTTGTCTGGGCAGGCCCTATCATTATGTTAAAGACTGGGGATATTCGCACAAGGAAGAGGAAATAAACAAATTCACCCTAGTGACCACAGAAGTATTTCTGATTGGCTAATGACTTTCTTCCATAGGCAACATGCTCTAGTGAACATGGGTTGGACAGAGAACCACAAATCAGCCTTGTTTTCTTATTATACACTGATCAGGCTTCGCAGGTGTAAACAAAGCAAATTTGTTTACTCTTGAAATGTCCATTTATATTGGGAGAAACTGGGACCGAAAGCCACTGGGAAATGAGAGCGAGCCAATAATGAAAAGAGGTCAAGTTACGTTCCATCCTTACTTTGCCTGGGGACTCTACAATTTCCTCAGTCTTGGATATTGACCTGTATCCTACAGTAGCTGACAGTAATCTGATCTTTCAGTGTTGGTCAGGACAGTAAGCAAACAGAAAGGGTTTAGATGTGGCAGCAGTGATGTATCCGGGTCAAAAGAACGTGAGTAAGCCACCAGCTGTTTACTTTGTTAAATAAATTGATGTGTGCATACAGGGGTGTGTGTCTATGTGCAAATGGGTTTTATCTTCATGAGCAAAGGGGCTACGTTGCACCAAACCATCATTTAGCTGTGATCGGACCCATGAGCCAAATTATGTGTTGGTGTAACGTCATGGCCAATCAGCATGGTGTAAGGCTGCTCCATTGGCCTGGTTCCTCCTGGTATGTCTACTGTGTGAATGCAAATGAAGGGATCTGCTTATTCATGCTTTTTTCACATATACCAGGTGTGGTTCCCCATGACAGCTGCGTTCTGCAAACAGTTAAAGGCATACACACACACACACACATACACGCTTTAGTCGTTTGGGTTGGGCCTCTGTCTATAACTGTCACTTTATCTTTATGTAAATATGACCATAACAGGAGCTTTCTTTTTACATCATATGACATTGTCTCCACTTTTGTGTGGGCCACATTAAATTGATCTTCCACTCTACCTTGGCTGGCATTAGTTGTTCAGTCTTCTTCAGTTTGGTAGTTCTTGTTTTGGCCTGTGTACGTGTTTTAGGTTGGCCATCAGCTTTGTCTCAGACCTGACTAGACCTGACTTCTTTGAATCAGAAATTGTAAAGAAAATTCACATCCAAATGATCATGAAGTATAATTAATGTGCTAATTATCCAGATAATAATTACATTATAATGCACCTAACCTATTCATCAGTAACCCTTGTGCCCTCTTCAGTGCGTCAAGTATAAACCTAGCTTTAGCTTATTTCGTCCGGGAGGTTTACTTCTTCATTATTGCAGATATAGGAGCTTTACTGACCTTTTTTTATGTTGCTCTAAAACGTCAGCGTCGTAGCAATAGCTTGTAGAATTAGCACAGCTAGCATGTGTCTTCCTTCTGCATTTCTTTTCCTGTCCGTCTGCCTCATAGGGAAATGGCTCCGAAAAACTCTTTCGTTGTCTTGTTGACTAAAGATGTTTCAGAAGACTTGTCAAACATGAAATAATTCTCTTTTGCTAGAAAAATCTGCACTCTTGTCTGAGCTAGCCGCTTTAAGATTCACACGCTTTGATTAACCTGAGTAAAAATACTATAGTTTTACAGTATCATGGTATATGGAATTTGTTTAAAACAGAAAGCAAGAATTATTCTCATGGTGCAAAATATGACATCGATTATTACAGATATAATGTTATCTTATTGTCGTTCTGCTTTTGAAAAAGCAACGAAATTATGACAAGCTGATATTAGCAGGTTCATTTAGTCAGGCTATCTACTTGGGTAGCAAGCCTGCCTGCTTTACAAACATATGGCTTGTTGCTTGCTAAGTGTAGTTTTAAAACAACATTATCTTAATAAGAGTGGTGAGTAGTGCTCGTTTTAGTTTCCACAGAATTATTTTGTATGGTTCCAAACAGCCAAATGTGTCCATCTTGTAATCAGAGGTTGCAGGAGTGTATGAGGCTTCTTTTAGCCAGCTAGCTAGCAGTAAGCAGCCACTCTTTCATCTCATCTTGAAAGTACTCAAAAAAAAAATCTAGCAAATCTTGCTTCTAGTAGTTTTTCAGATGGAGGCTACCAAGGTGTGTGTGAAAGCGGAAAAACTTAAAAAAGCACTTAAAGTTCACTTGTGTATGTGTGTGTTAAGGGTCCACAACTCCAATAACAGTCATGTCAAAATCACATCTGTATTTACTGCTGGTCGAGACATTTCGATTATGGACTATAAATAATTTTTTTTTGTAGATGCTATCTGAAGTTGTCTGAATTGAGATTTTGTTCTATTTTCATAGTTAAAGCAGGCAGTTGGTT
Source organism: Crenichthys baileyi (assembly GCA_036173005.1). Taxonomy (NCBI): domain Eukaryota; kingdom Metazoa; phylum Chordata; class Actinopteri; order Cyprinodontiformes; family Goodeidae; genus Crenichthys; species Crenichthys baileyi. Next base: position 18,407 of record JAHHUM010002210.1, read on the forward strand.
GGAGAATAAAATGGGTTAAACAAATTCTTGAAACCATATCTGACTAAATTTTGGCAAAGAAGGAGCTGTTTTCTTATTTATTTGCAGTCAAGCACTGACTATAGTTCATAGAGCAGGCCTAATTTGTGGCCTTACCTTGACCACAACATGACTGTAAAACTATTTGCACATTTAAAATTAGTAGTTCCTTATCATACAGATGTGGAACTTATTTTCAACCAGTTTTCTCCTATTTGTTACTTTACCGTAAATTTAGTACAACTCTAGAAATACCTTCCATGACATATACCAACACACAAAAATGATTATCTTAGGCTTGCCCTTTTCTGTGATGGTGCAGAAGGAACCTCTTCCCTGAATAGCACAGGCCTCCCCGAAATGGTTTTTGCAACTGTCTTCAGCAGTCTTGTATGAACCCGCAAAGGAAGAGGATGAAGGGAGCTGACAGGTTTGTAGGAGGAAGGGTAAAAAGGTGAGAACAAAAGCGAGAACAAAAGTGCCTGATGAAAGGAACAAAGGAGAGGGGAAAAAGTTGATGGGATGAGCTACATAAGTGGATAGGAGGTTGTTTGGTGCTTAGCGGGGGTGGATAGCATTCTGTGGATAATCATAAAGAAGTGGACCAAACACAATGATTATTTGTCTCCTTTGGCCTTTGAATTTTTCTGAACCCTGCTTCACTCGCTTGTTTTTTTCCTTCCTCCGCTCTGGGCTTCCTATGGTGAGTTTACTAAATTAGTATGTAATAGAATCTACATGCCAGTGTACTTAGCAGGGTGTATGTCTTCATTTTATCCTCCTTCCTGCTACTCCTGTTTCAGTTTGCCTGTGGATACAACACATCCTTTATTCTCACTGGGCATTTCTGACCTGCTGTACCTTGGATTTGGCAATCCACCTACTCGCACACGCTCACACAGACACACACACATCCAAGTCAACTATCAAATACACTCACCGGCCACTTTATTAGGTACACCTTGCTAGTACCGGGTTGGACCCCCTTTTGCCTTCAGAACTGCCTTAATCCTTCGTGACATAGATTCAACAAGGTACTGGAAACATTCCTCAGAGAGTTTGGTCCATATTGACATGATAGCATCACACAGATGCTGCAGATTAGTCGGCTGCACATAATTTGATGCGAATCTCCCGTTCCACCACATCCCAAAGGTGCTCTATTGGATTGAGATCTGGTGACTGTGGAGGCCATCTGAGTACAGTGAACTCATTGTCATGTTCAAGAAACCAGTCTGAGATGATTCGTGCTTTATGACATGGCGCGTCATCCTGCTGGAAGTAACCATCAGAAGATGGGTACACTGTGGTCATAAAGGGATGGACATGGTCAGCAACAATACTCAGGTAGGCTGTGGCATTGACACAATGCTCAGTTGGTACTAAGGGGCCCAAAGTGTGCCAAGAAAATATCCCCCACACCATTACACCACCACCACCACCAGCCTGAACCGTTGATATAAGGCAGGATGGATCCATGCTTTCATGTTGTTGACGCCAAATTCTGACCCTACCATTCGAATGTTGCAGCAGAAATTGAGACTAATCAGACCAGGCAACGTTTTTCCAATCTTCTATTGTCCAATTTTGGTGAGCCTGTGCAAATTGTAGCCTCAGTTTCCCGTTCTTAGCTAACAGGAGTGGCACCCGGTGTGGTCTTCTGCTGCTGTAGCCCATCCGCCTCAAGGTTCAACGTGTTGTGCGTTCAGAGATGCTCTTCTGCATGCCTTGGTTGTAACGAGGGGTTATTTGAGTTACTGTTTCCTTTCTATCAGCTCGAACCAGTCTGGCCATTCTCCTCTGACCTCTCGCATCAACAAGGCATTTACGCCCACAGAAATGCCGCTCACTAGATATTTTCTCTTTTTCGGACCATTTTCTGTAAACCCTAGAGATGGTAGTGCGTGAAAATCCCAGTTGATCAGCAGTTTCTGAAATACTCGGAGCAGCCCGTCTGGCACCAACAACCATGCCCTGTTAAAAGTCCCTTAAATCACCTTTCTTCCCCGTTCTGATGCTTGGTTTGAATTGTAGCAGATCGTCTTGACCATGTCTACATGCCTAAATGCATTGAGTTGCTGCCATGTGATTGGCTGATTAGAAATTTGCGTTAAAGAACAGTTGGATAGGTGTACCTAATAAAGTGGCCGGTAAATGTATAGGCCCTTACAACGTACTGAGGTATTGCTTCTGGCAGTCTTTAGAAGACATGTCTCACATGTCTTGTCTGCATGTGTGTAGTTTTGAGGAGGAAAAAAACAAACACATCGTATTAAATATTCCACACAGTTTCTGTAATCACGGTTTTCTTTTGCATTTCCACTTTTGGGACTCGCTTATATAGTCAGAAATTAAATTAGCATTTAACTGTGCTTTGAATGGAGAGTCCTTCACCTTGGATTTGTTTCATGTAGGTTAAGTTTCTTAGCTCAGGCAAACAGTTGAGACCAAAATTATTTCTACCCCTGGCAGATTTAATTCAAAAATATTTTTTATTCAACTAAGCAGTTTGATTCTGATAGGTAATGAGACAAGCAACTAAAGTTAACTTCTAGCCATGTACAACAGAGAATTCAAGGGAACAGAGCCTGAATAGAACCTGTCTGACAGCATTAAGTATACACCAGTTTAGGAAAGGTTTAAAAATCCCTTTTATGGCTTTTTTTATAATTCACAATGAGCCTCAATTAAGTCCAATATTCATGATTGAACAATTAGCCAGAGACTGGGCAAAATCTGCATCTACAGGAGATTTCTATGGCAAAAACCACTTAATTAAAAAGAACACAAAGTGGAACTTGTCTTGTTAGATTTCGTGTAAAACCTACAGCATCTATGATGAACACCTTATTAACCGGCAAATGGTGGTGGTAGTATAATGCTCTGGGGCTGCTCTGCTCCTTCGGGATCTGGACAACTGACTGTAATTGATTAAACTATGAATTCTGCTGTGGACCAGAAAACCTAAAGGAGAATGTCTGATCATCAGTTTGTGACCTTAAGCTCAGACACACTAAAGTTCTGAATGGCTCAAGAAATAAAAATAAAATGAAGGTTAAGCAGTGACCTGATTAAAGTCTGGCATGTCCATAAACGGACTGTACTTGGAAACGCACCAGTGTGGCTGATTTAAAAGAATCCTAGAAACAAGATCAATCAAAATAAGTAATAGCTGTGTGGATTGTAGTATTGTATGGGAGGAAGCTCCAGTTTGCTGTTATTGTTAGATTAAATCATCCATTCATGTGTTTCAACTATACAGCAGCCTTCACCAGCCTTTCTGTGCATGATAGAAATGTAAACCAGAAGCAAGGTCACATTCTGTTTTAGAGAGCCAGCAGTGTTGCACGGCTCTGCAGTTAAACAGTTTCACTTCGTGACAAAAATGACAAATTTACACAACTGTTTTAAATTTTTTAACCTCTTATATTAGCATTTAGCTAGGCGCCCGCTCTGCCGCTACACCACACACGCACCAGTAGGATGATTTGTTTTTTAAAGCTAAAATCAAAAAGTGACTGACCAGCTGCTGATTAATATTATTATTATCATACCAGCCATTCAAAGTGAATTTACTTACATCTTTCTGATTATGGCAATGGCTCTGGGTTGTAGGTTGTTCTTATAATTGCATTATATATTTTTTGAGCTTTACTCCCTATTACCCAGGCTTCATATTGGTATGACTAATATGAAGCATTTTGAGGCTGTACCCAAGTCTTAAGGGTTTGATATTTGCTGTAAACATTGGCATTTCACAATTAAAACTTGTGTTTGTGGCTTCCTGTTACATTTCACACTCAATAGTTGCACATGCCTGTTTGGTATTTTAGGCTTAGCAAAACATTTTTGAAGCTCATTCAATGCAACCAAAATATAACAGGTGCATTTACCGTTCACTTCACTCGATTTAGATCTTTACCTGGAGGAAAAAGAGCTTTAGCGATTTAAAACTTTGAAGTTCTAGTTTCAGTAGATGTCAATTCACTAAAGAATTTTAAATAAATGTCTACTAATGTTTAAAGCTAATATTAGACTCTAAGCCTTTAGTAGAACAATAAAGACTTGATGAACACTCAGGACGTTTTTGAGTATCCTAATTAAATTCTGAAAAGGGTTCCAGAAGTATGGACTGCATGGTGGTGCATTGTTGCCTTCCAGTAATTAGGTCCTGGGTTTTAATTCCAGCCTGATGACGTTCTGCATGAAGTTTGCATGTTATATTATGCATGATTGTTTGTCCCAATGCCCCTGTTCCATGCCTACTCAGCGCAGTTTGTCTCGGGTCAGTTCTACTCTACACGGTTTGGTTCGTTTTTCATTACAATTGACTACCATTTCAATGTGGAGAGAATCATCAATAGCAAGGCAGTCTTACAGTCCGGAAAAGTAAGGTGATGTGATTTGTAGTGACACAAACACAACAGCAATGAAGGACCTGCTGCTTGGACTATGGCTGTAGTCAGACTCTGGGTGAAAGAAGAGTCCAAAGGCTCCAGGCAACAGGACGAAGCACTCTGGATAAGTACAGGAGAGAGAGGGAAGCCATGGAGCAGTAAAAGCTAAAGGATGTGTGACGTAAACGAACCCTACCTAATGCTAGTTCGCTATAGTTGTGAAAAACACAATAAGCCTAGAGTACAATGATTCAACGATTGAAGAGATTACCTTTAACCTAACAGCATGCAATCTTTCTGCTCCACGCCAAGTTGTCTGCTGTTGTGTGGGCATGGTTACAGTGCCACACACAGCTCTGGTGTAGTTCCCATACAGTTTTGGATGAATTTGAGAGTAAGAAACATTTCTAGAAACTATGCCACATTTAGAAGGAGCATTTTAAAACGCGGACTCCTTGCGCACTCCTTGCATATTCTGTGCACACTGCCCACGGACCTTTGAGGTTTCGTATTACCAATTTCCAACACTTGTGGTGACAAATTCCTACTTTTCCCACAATTTTTGCCATGGCATTGTCGGATGAGAACGAAGAGCTGATTTGCCTTGTAGTTTTGGGGAAAAAAAAAAGAAGGTGGCGTATTAAGACCATTAAACCAGACTAGGGACGAAGAAGGGGAATACACCTGTCAGTGTGTCGCAGAGAGTGACGCTGACACTGCGTATCCTCTCGAGCTGTTGCTCAGAGCACTGTGTCACATATAAAACAGTATGATGTGAAGACTTTTCCAAGCCAAGCAGTTTATTGTGTGACACAGCGTATGTGGCCTTAGAAATTGAGCATTGCGCGGATATGTCCGGCGGACGTGTTCTTTGAGTCCGCATGTTCTAGCCCTGACTTTTCTCAAATTTTAGATGGATGGATGATGGATGGATAGATGGATGGATAGATTTTTAATTCCATCTTTTAAAACCACATGGACCTTTTTTATTTGTTTAAGTCCAAAACTTTTTCAGTCTGTGACAAGTCAAGCTGGTTCTTGTTGAAAATCAGCAAAACCTCCCTTTTAAAAATACCCTATCTGGATGCTACCACATGCTGCTGCAGAACTTGTGTAACCTCCATACTTTTAAATCATGCCTGAAGAGTAAGTGATATAATTTCTGAATTTCAACATCTAACATTTGTCCCAGGCATGTTTTCTCATAAATACAAGGTGCTAGACGATTTGCAAACCACTGTAGCTGGTAAATAGACTGAATTTATATAGCGATTTTTCAGTCATACCAACCACTGAAAGTGCCTTACACTAAAGCCACACTCACCCCATTGCACTCACAAACACACAGAATGGTAGGCAACTTCATGTTAAGTGCTTTGCCCAGGGGCACATGTAGCAGGAGGAAGCTGGAATCTAACCCACGACTACTCTCCCCACTAAATCCCTGTTGCCTGGAAAATCATTCGCTATGCTGCTCAGAATAGTGAAATAGTACCCAGAAACAAACACCAACAGGAAGTCCTTTTCTGCAGCTCCCTTATTCAGGGCTTGGCACAGAAAGTCATCGCATTACATTGTGTGGTCTTTATACTGTTGTTATATAGCTTAACAGATTTTTCAAACTGGGTTTGAACCTGTCAGCAATCATAATTGAAGGATTTTATTTATCCATGGCTAAGAGAGCACTTTAGATGTTATATAAAATTGTTAGAGAACAGTTTGTGATACCAGACTAAAAGAGAGCCATTTATCCTATTTTTGTCAAAGAACAACTTGAGATACTCTTTATTCAAACAGCTTTTCAAACGCTAATGACGATATTTTTTCTAAATGAATCCCTCGGGGAACGGGAGGAGACGGATGGATAAAGACAGGCTGCCTACTCAACTGATTAGTATTGGGAGTTTAAATCTGCTGGGACAGATTAGGTCTATTTCTCATTTGCTTGTCTTCTCTTGGTAACTTTTTATCCGTTTTACAAGTATTAACCATCATTGCTCTCTATTTTTGTGGATTTCTTAAATTTGGCGCGATTATTTAGATGTATACCCGTGACAGTTGTAACTGTAGTAACAGCTGCACTCCAGGGCTTGAGGTGTTTCTTTGCTTCTCTTGTTTCTTTGCAAAGCAAAAACAGGAGGTCCCAGTGGTTCTATTAATAAGCTGCACCACACCTGTATAGACACACAAGCAAAGAGGCATAGATGGAAAAATGACACGCTGCCTAGATTCTTTGATCAGATCTGAAGCATTGCTTTTTCCAGTGGCAGAAGTTAGGAACATCCGGGACAAAAGAAAAAAAGATAATTCAGACGTCCTGCCAGTGTGTTTGACTCTTGCAGACCATCTAACATGTGTCCCGTCTCTGTCTAGTACTGAACCTGTTGTTTTTCTGTTTAAGAGCTCAGGTCTGGTAATGACTCATCTATTGTCAGCGGCCTGTCTCTCTCCTAATGTGGTGCTTCTCTCTCACTCACTCACTCACTCACTCACTCAGTCTCTCCCTTTTCACATCGACACTCTCCAACTATCTGATCACTAACCATTTCCACGTCAGTTACAACACCTGTTTGTCTGAGGATCCTGTTCATTTTTTCATCTTTTCTTAGAAGGTCAGCAGTATTAATGTGGATGTTAAGATTTTTAATCCCATGCTTTTTTTTGGTGGCATTAATGGAGCAAAATTTTAGATCCTAAATAAAAAAGACTGTGTGATGAAAGCCCTGCTGGATCTGAGCCATCCCAGTGAGCAATGGACAGGATTTCACCATTGAATCTAATCATATCTCTCATTTAGCCCTAATTTATGTGGCCCAGATTTAGTTGGCATTTAACTCAAACAATTGTTTCTAACTAACTAAACGACTGAATATATGCAAAACTATGTAAAGACATGTATAAACTCAATTCTGTAAGTAGCCTAAAATCGTCACTGACCACCAGCCAGATTTGTAACACTTGATGAACATTAGCCTGTTGAATACACAATCAGTCCATTCAGCCCTGATTATGATAAATATACATGTACACATTTATGTTTTACTGGCAGATGAAAAGAAAGCGTTATTTAACTTCATTTGACTTTCCATGGAAAGAATAAAACCTACAGGTTGGCTGGGTATGACTCAAGAAGACTGACATTCATGTAACATCTTCAATCTTTTTAATTTCTGTGCCCTGCAAAGTATTCATACATCGTGAATGTTTCCGGATTTGTTATGTTACAACCACAAAGCTTACTGTTGTGGTTTACTGGGATTATATGTGATATATTAACATAAAGAAGTGCATTTTTTTTAAAGAAGTGAAAAAAAGGATGCATGTTTTTAAATGAAAAAACAAATCTGAAAAGTGTGGCATGCTTTTGTATTCAGCCCCTCTGAGTCAGTACTTTGGAGAATCACCTTTTGCTAAAGTCATAGCTGTAGGTCTTTTTGTTTATGTACCTACCAGCTTTGCACATTTAGAGACTGAAATGTTTGCCTATTCCTCTTTACAAAATAGCTTCAACTTACTCAGGTAGAATGGAGTGTGTCTGTGACCATCACTTTCTAAGTCTTGTCACAGATTTTGGACTTTGACTGGGCCACACACATGAATATGCTTTGCTCTAAAACCGGGGTTCTGCAACCTGTCGCTCAGCAGCCAAATGTTGCTCTGTGGGTCTGCCACAGTGGCTCTTTCCATATTTGCCCTAATTTATAAAAAAAAAAAACAAGCACTGTTTTTATATATAAAGATGATTTTTAAAAAAGACCAGTTCTAAGTTTTTCAGGCTACGATTGCATAGGATTTTTAGTTCCATTACTCCTGTGTACTTTTTCTTTATGGCCTCATGATGAATGCTCTCCTTCTTTCAGTGTCGCATGGTATGTAAGGACGTGCCGGCAGAGACGATGTACGATGTTCTCCATGACATTGAATACAGAAAAAAGTGGGACTCAAACGTCATCGAGACCTTTGATATCGGGAAGCTCACAGTGAATGCAGATGTCGGGTACTACTCGTGTACGTGGCACTGTTAGTTCTAAACATTGTTTTCCTTTATGTGTGGCTGACTTTGTGAGGGAAGTGGTCACATCATGAAATGCATATTTTCCCCTCAACGTTTTGTTTTACTGGAGATGCATTGTTTGTTTTAAAGGGAAGTGTCCAAAACCTCTCCAAAACCGGGACGTCATCACGCTTCGCTCCTGGCTGCCGATAGGGAAGGATTACATCATCATGAACTACTCTGTGAAGCATGCCGTGAGTATACTGGCACAGAGAAACTTAGACGGTGTGTACTTGATCTGGTCCTGCCCAGTCATCGCTTTTATACCCTTTTTGTGTGTGCAAAAGTGCACAAGAATGCAAATACAGCATTATGAAAGCTGGAATAAACATCGGGCCTTTTTAGCATTGTAGTGCATGAATGCCTTTATCTAGAGAGGAGGTGATACAAACCATTCATTGGCCATTTAAAATTCCACTCAACTTACAGAGAAGCGGTCCATCCAGGAAGAAGAGACAGTTTGGCACCCGTCCACCGAGACAACACTATATGCTTTTACTGTAGATGTATATTGTGCCAGCGCTGCTTCATTTTCACTGTAAGATCATTGGTCTGGTACAGCTGAACACTGTATATTATTACTATAGCTCCTAAACAAACTTTCTAGGAACTTGACCAATTTAAATGTCAGGTGGTAGTAGAACAAACATGGTAATTAGAGAACATATAGACTATGTGAGTAATAAGTTGGACACAGGCCCAAAACCTCTGCTGATAAATTGGCAGCTTCTCCTGTGTGGAACAAAGGGATGTAAAAACTCGTAATCATCTCCTGTCACCAAGGCTGTTATAACAATAATTGAAGTGTTGAAAATAGTTAGCTAACATTCATGAGGCAGTTAACAAAGACATTTTCTTTTGAAAAAAGTTGGGCGTTGGACTGAAATAACAGCCAAAGCTCACAGAAACACGTAGAAAGGCCAAGTAACTGTTAATCAAGATAATCAAGATAATCAAGATAAGGCTTTAGCACACTGCAGTAAATAGTGTATTTTTGCGTTGTACAGTTTAAAGCAGCTTTACACAGATGAACAGATGGTAGTCACACAGCTTAGCATACTGTTAGCATACATTCATTTATTTAGTACATCACAGTTATTGCACCTTTCATCTGATGGGAAAATTAGTAAATATGTTTTAGAAAGATTTGTTTTGGTCACTCATACATTTCATTAGTTGGAAAACCTTCAGAACCCTGAAAAACTATTAATCAAAACCTCTTTAAAAGATTTAGATCTGGCTGCTTTGCATTGAACTATGACTTTTGTACGGTATAGTATATGAAAAAAGTTTCTAAATGACTTGTATAGTAAAGCATTTCTTCGTAATATAGAATCCCCAGCTGCTTTTCCTCCACCCTTCTTCTTCTGTGTCTCATTCTGAGTTTCACTCACTAAAACAAAGTTTACAGAAGGATAAGTCATTTCATGTGACTGGTAACTGCGAACTTCCGCCTTGAATTCCGCCTCAATTAGTTTACAGACATAATAGACTCCAGTGTCCATGCATGCATGTTTGTGTTTGATCTGTGTGATTTGGCATGGTCACTGTTGCTAATCAGCTGAACTTCAGACTTTGCATTGCATGGAATGCTGTTTAAATTAATTATTATATTGATCAATATGTAGTCGAAGAAAAAAGCCAGTGATATAAATAGAGATGCTCAAAATATGTTATAATACTGATAAATTATGGGATAGACCTAGAAAATGTAAATGAATAAATGAAGTAAGCGGTTACATTGTCAGTGGAAAAGTAAATTACTTTTATTACCAGTAGAAAATTATCTTCCTCTCTCTTTGTTTCCTCTCAGCTTTAACTTCACCTCAATTTTGCATTAATTTGTTTTGCATTTAACTTTAGAAATAATTTATTGTTCTTTTTACTCTTTGTATGTTCCCACTACCAAATCAGACCTGTCTTTATTGTGTTTCCAACAAGAGAATATATTTTATGTTTGCCGTTGAAAGCCCCATAAAAGAAAATCAGAGAAATAAACATCTTCCAAAATTGATCACTGGATAAAGTTCTTAATGTTTGCCTCTAAAATTAACACAGCTCACAGTATATGAAGCCGATTTGTGATGTGTTAACTGTCAGTTCTGTTTACGGTGAGGTCAATTTGAGGTCAGTTCAATGTAGTTTTCATAACCTGGACCTAAATCTTATGGAAAGCTAGTAAGGAATTGGTTATCACAGTATGTCCTTTTTTCATTTTGCTACAAATGAGATGGAAATATAAAGATGGGATGCAGGTGTTTGCTTTGATGATGCTTTTCTGTTCTGTTTTGACCAAAGCATGTCAGACAATTGAATTTGGACTTAATGCCTAATTGTTGACCAAAGCGTCAGGTGCGATTTTATCTCATGTTGTCCTGTCGGGGCAAAAACGGACAAAGTCAGACGTGCGGCGCTCACACAGGAATTAGCAATTACACTAAACGATCGCAGACCATAGATTCAAGCTCACAACCAAAGATTTTCTTTCAGGACCCGGCTTTAGAGACCAAAGGTTTCCTTTTTGCACACCTCTCAATGAAAGTCTCAAATTTTGGAGACTTCTTTTAGCATCTCACGGTCTTCTTTCAGAATGAGCTTGCTCGGACAGCCAAACCTGGGCCTGTTGACAGTTGTTTTGAACTGTCCTCCACTTATAGACCAATTTCTGTGCAGTGAAATTGCTGATTTCAAATTCTTTTGCGAGTCCTTTCATTCCCTTGCTAAAATCATGAGTTGCTACAATCTAGTCGCTGAAGGCCTCAATCAGCTCCTTTTAATCTTCAGATTGTGTTCATTTTCACTTCAGGAGGACGCCAAGATAAATACCTGTGTTCCTTTGTTCATGTGATACACTTGGGAACAAATTTAGTGATTTTTTTTTTTTTTATTCCTTACCAGGATTCTTTTTTTTTGTGAAGTTTACTTTGAGGTCTTCAGTTTTGTCTGAATTTTTCAGTGTTGTTAAACTGTGGTGTTCAAATTTTTTTTATTCTTCATTCACTTTTTCATCAACGTATTTCTGGTTTATGACCTCTCCTGTTTATCAGAGACAATTTAATACATTTAAATAAAGGTTTTATCTTGGCAGCAGCCAAGAACCCTGCTTTCAAACATCTTACCCCGCTTTCAAACATCTTATCAACTTCCCAAGGCAAAAGATATTGTTTCCTCGTGTGCTTGATGTTGGAGAGATGAGTCAAATTCAGCACAGTTCCACTTAAATCCATTAGCTCAGAACATAATGCTGTTTGATTTCTGAGAATCCTGCAGATGATTCATGAACAGAGCTGCCAAGATATGCTCAGCAGAAATTCCTACACTGTAACCTGTTAGTAGAGACGAGGAAACGGCAAAAATAAGCTTCAGATGGCTGGAAAAAAGATAAAGCAGTGATGTAAAGTTCCTCTCTGTAATGGTTTCCAGCTCCCTGCTGCTCTGTGTGCTTCTTTAGTGCTCTGCAGTGAGGCTGTTCCAGTCAGTGCTGGCTACCCAGCTCTGTATGTCATTATAATGAATAATTATTTCAGCTATATGGCCAGAGAAGTTAGCAGTGAAATTATACAGTATACTGCAGTGTGTGTGTAGCATTTAGTACTTTATGTGCATTGGATTTAGAATAAATAAAAGGTAATTGCAGTTAAAAATGTTTCTGTGTGACAGATTATTTGATGAAACGTCTAAAACAGCTTTCTATCTATTCTATATCTTCTTTTACACATGTTGTGCATACATTGAATGACTGAAAATGTGGATTTTAGCTGACACTCCAGTCTCATAGATAATAAAATAGAGGGGAAATCATCCACTTTTGTTGTGCCTTTTGCCTATACGCAAGTGTATTGTTTCCACAGAAATACCCACCTAGAAAGGACCGGGTGCGGGCTGTTTCCATTCAGACGGGCTACATGATTCAGAGCCAGGGACCAAGCAATTGTACCCTCACCTACATGGCCCAGGTAGATCCACGAGGTAAATAATACACACATTCTGCAGCAAATCCACACACAACCTTGCAGAAGAGTGTACAGAGAGTGTACACATAATGATGGAAATATAGAAGCTCCCTCTTCCAGGTGCTTAATGCATGCTGCGTAAATTATTCATTAGTCTACCTTTGTTAAAAAGAGTCGTCCTGGTAACCATATCAAGGACATTTGCGGTTTGATCCGTCTGTTTGTTGTTAAAATCTTAAGAATTACCTCCTCTTAAGGTGTTTATGTGGATGCAACGAGTACTAAATTACTAAGCCTCTCTTTGACGTGTTTGATGTGTAATGTAATCAAAGAAAACCTAAATCCCTCTTCCATGCCCCCCACACCCCACATCATCATCTTTCTTGATTAATTCAGGCTTACCCAGCTCCTTTCTTTGTACAGGTTCATTACCCAAGTGGGTTGTCAACAAGTCTTCTCACTTCCTCGCTCCTCACGTAAGTCATGCACGTATTAACACGGATCCTGTGTGTGTCTCGTGTGTTTGTCCATGTGGTTATCTGCAGTCTCTCGTCTTGACCCTCACAGCCCATGGGCTGTCACGTTGGGAATTACAAGCATGTTAAAATAGAGATTCTGTCCAGCTCATTTCTGAAATGTGGATTTGCTTCATTTGTTACTGTTTGGGGTGTTTTTAGATGTGTGTTGAAAAGGAGCAAAGATTCTGCAGAGACTGGGCTGGGAAAGCTGAGTGCTGTCATGATCAGTAAAGAGCAGTATAAAGGGATTTGCAATGTATAAGCTCGAAAAAGAACCTGTGGTGATTTATGCTTTCTATATCAGCTGCTAACCATAGCATCCTGTTAGTTTCTTTAATTGAAAACATGCTCAGAAGGTACCTGGCATGTAGGCTCTAATTCTTAGAAGATGCTTTAATATATATGTTTTTGGGGTTTTGCACCTTTTAATATCTCTCTCTGGTTTATCTACTTATCCTTCATCAATGTACCCTTGTGGTCTAAAAGATTTAGGGCATAAAGACATCTGAGTGATCAGATAAAAGGCAATTATTTTCAAACTTATTTTTTAATAAAAAAGAGAAAAATGGTTGCCTTGGTGCTTGAAATCATTCTTCTTTTGTCCACCATGGTTACTTGTAAGGAAACAGGTGCTTTTTTTTAATCTTTTCGCATTATAAGAACTGCTACTAGTAAGGTTTCACTCAAATCAGCCATTTATGAAAATTAGAATCTCAAAGAGATGTTCAATTGCTGTAATAAGAGCTTCAGTGTGTTCATAAAATACCATCAAGTGCCATGACTGCCTTAATTAGGAGATCACCACCAGTCCAGAGCTTACTCAGGAAGGGCAACAGGGGTGAGCATTTCCACATGTGCAGGGAGGCAGAAACTTTTAGATGCTGGCAGCAAAAAAGCCACTTCTCCTTTGAAGAAAAGCATAAAGGAAAGAATGAAATTCCAAAGGTTGATTACCCACAATGTCACAGAACAAAAGTGATAATTAAGTGGCTCATGGATCAAAACATTTTACTTTTAGGTCCATGTCCAGGAAACCTTTCAGATCTCAAACCTATCTAGAATCTCTTGTCAATCATCAAAATGCAAGTGGACAAAAAATGTCCATAACTGGATATGAATGTGTAACCATCTGTTAGGATTTGACTCGGGAACTAAGATCCCGTATGTCGGGACAAATTGCAAAACTGTGTTGACAGAAAAGGCTAGTTGGTTTTATTAGTGTGAATCTATGTAATAATGAACAAAATTGTTGCCTTTATTTTTCTTATTGTCCTCTTTCTAGGCTATGAAAAAGATCAGCAAAGCCTGTATGAAATATGCAGAATGGAAGCAGAGACACCGCCCCAATTTCAAACCCTGGCTGTATCCCGAACAGACCACATTACCCACAATCCCACTTTCGGATCTGAGCATTCAGCACGCAGAGAGCCTGGAGAATATCGACGAGAGCTCCTTGGCCGAGACTCCAGAGAGAGAAGACAGCGACTAAACCAAATGTGTTCATACAAACAGCAATGCAGGGATACATAAATGCTTAATAAACATCCCATCATAACATGTATGTATATGTGATTCTGTCTGTACTTTTGTATATCGCCTCATATACAAACATGTCAAATAGGACATGTATGTAGGCATTCATGCAAAGGGACAAACTTTACCAACTCAGTCACATATTTACAGACATATTGTAAGAACACAAACACAGAGACTTCCCCCCACAAACGGGGAGCTCAAACAATACTTAACAAAGTGAATAAACTAACATTTGGTGTTTTCAGAGTAGCTGCAATTTTTTTCTTTCTTTCTGGAGGCTTCATTTTCATACCAAAATTAAATTATATATATATATATATATATATATAAAAATAAATAAATAAATGAATAAATGAAAGTGAGAGAGAGAGAAATCTATGTGATGGTACACAACGCAGTAGTAAATAATTAAGGGAAATTTATTTTAAATTGTAGGTAGGACCTATGAACTGGATATTTTTGTTTAGGGGTATCAGAGTAAAGATGGCTAAATGCAAGCCATAACTTTCAGATTTTTCTTTTCAAACTAAACTGAAAGCCTTTTACCATTTCCCTTCCAATTTACAGTTATTTTGCGTTGGTCTGCTCCAAAATCCAATTAAAATACACTGACGTTTTTAGTTGTAATGAGAGATAATGGAAAAGTTTGATTAATTCTGCAAGGCACTTCATGTTTATTTAACCATTTCGAAACATATTTTATAATGCACATTACCCCTACACATGACCTATCAAAATACTTTTTAATATTTTAACAATTTGCTACTTGATCTCTGACCTCAGTGCAGACCCAAAAGATACACATTCAAACATGCTGCACCAGTGCACTCAGGCGTATATTTCTCTCAATCTGTAAGTCTCTGTCCCTCAGTGTGTGTCTCAATGACATTCTCTAAGCACATAACAATATGCAGGTGTGCAGAAGGCAGCTGGAACCCACAACCGACCCTTCATGCTGTCTTTTTTTGTCATACACAGACAGACATGCATATGAACGTTCATGCAATGACAACTTCTCTATTTGGGAAATGTCTGAATGTATGTAGACTTTAAATAAATGCAGATTCCTACAAAGGTTTCCATCATTACGCGTGTTTTCTACGTTAATTCTTGTCTTTTTGGGTTGTCGCCGTAGTGTCACGTGGTTGATGTCGCTGATTCGCGCAGGTATTTTTAAAACTGCCATGATCAGATCCGAGGCCGGCTTTACGCAGGGGCAAGAGGGGGGGGGAATGTCTCCTCAAACAAATAACTGGCCTCAAATAAATTCTCAGTCACACAAGCACAACCCCCCGCCTTACCTCTCCCTCCTCCTACACTTAAGGGCAAAACACAGTCGCGCACTGGGCAATTCGGACATCCGCCGGACATGTCCGCGCAAAGCTCAATTTTCACGACCGCGTACGCGAGGTTATGCTTAATATTATAGCGCTGCTGAAAACATTACGTGGCTTCTGGCCTGAAGTTTCTTTAGAGGAAGGGCCGGGGTGGGGCGCATTTTGATAAACGCTTGCATTTTCTTCCAATCAGCATCCACGTATGACTGCGTAATTGCCTACATGCGCATTGCCTACATGTTTTGTTCTCATAAAATCCAGCTGTTGACTGATGTTTGTCAGGTTTAATGAAGAGACAGAGAGAGATATACAACCAAACAGACAAATTAGGCTATTTCACTCATTTCACTTAATTACTTTTATGGTAAAGTCTGAAGAAGAAAAGAAAAAGCATGACCACAACCCTTTTTCTGAATGTCTAGTAGCCTAACTCTCACAATAAAGTGTTGATAATAAAAAATAAAAAAAACATTCAGTATTGTATAATTACAGCATGCTGGCCAAACTCTGTTCTGTGTAGGTAAAAGTCACTTTAACTCAAGGAGCTCTTTTCATGGAAGCATTTCTACTCCCAACAGTTGAGGAATCATTTGCTCGGTATAGCTAACATTATAGGCTAATATATGCCGAAGGCTGAAGATAATGTTCTATGATAGAAAGCAGCATACAAAAAATGATAAATTAATAGGAAAATGTTGCTTAGCTGTCTGTTTGATATTATTAGCATAATAATAGAGCCAATGCTAACATGAACTACCCCTGAAATGAAAGGTGGTTCTTAAGTTGAGCTACATGAAAGTGTGGTGACTTATACTGATATTGGTAATGGTTTATTAGTTATTATTAGTGTAATGTTTCAACTGACAGAAAACAAATAATGTACACTGTTTTCTCACCTGATTCAGTGAGTATCTTTTGATTGCGATGCATAGCAGAACATTGATTTATTTCATTTACAAATTTTGCAGCATAATTCCAAGAAAGGGGAGGCTATAAAAGCATAAATATATCCTGTTTTTTATTTTAATTTTATAAATTAATTTGGCAATGGATGCCCTTTTTTTGGCTTAAGCACCTGCCTCCAAAAATGTCTGTGCATGTTCTGGTCTGGTTTTAGCTTTCTGGATATCTTTTGTAATTTCCTCTTCAGCATGATGCTGTCTCTCAATATCAAGTCAAAGCATAGCAAAAAAATTAATGAACTCTTAACAGCGTTTTGGGCGTTCACAATTGACCAATATAATTTCATAGTGACAGTTGATTAACCATTGACCATCACTGATTGATGACGTCATGTTCAACAGATTCTCTTTTTCAAAATAAATCAGCTATTAATGAGTAAAAAGACAAATTTTGAGATGTGCAGGTTTTTACTTTTCTGCCACCAATGACAACTATTTTGGTATGAATAATTACTAAAAATATTCAGAATGTTGTGAAAAGCAGCCCAAATTTTAACAACCCGCACAAAGCTATTTTTTCCGCCCAGCCCAACATGTTCAAAAGAAGCCCAACTGGGAGGAAACCAGTGCAGTCTGGCAAATTGCACAGTGCTACACAGTTTACCCCAATCCCATAAAGAAAACACCAATCAACAATAAACATTCGCATAATGTGTACCCATGTTGATGCCCCATTAACATTTCTGCCCGCCCCCTCATATATGCATGCCTAGAACCGGCCCTGATCAGAACCGACGAGCACGATTACATGCAGCTGCTACCAGTGAACTGTTTGCACTCGCAGTGGGAGACGACGTGTATCTGTTCGTTTGATTGGATGCGTCTACGGATGCGTGTGTGCAGTGGCCTAGATCTATGGCAAGCCAACTATGCGACAAAACGCCACTTTTACCACGCGTCTGGCTAAAAGGTCACGCAAAAAACGCCGCTTTATAAGTCAGAACGCTGTAAAATACGGCGAAAAACCCATCAAAACGCCGTTTTTTACGTCGTTAAAGAGCACCACAGAACGCCGTAAAAAACGGCATTTTTCTGGTCACTGAACGCCGCTTTTTACGCGCGTAAATCCCGTCAGAACACCGTTTTTAAGGCGTTCTGTGGTGCTCTTTAAACGCCGTAAAAAACGCCGCTTTTGACGCGCGACGGCGTTCAACGGCGTTTTTTACGGCGTAAAAAGTGTCACGGAACGCAGAACATATAGATCAGATTAACATATAGATCAGCTTTAGGATTCCCCCCATCCAGTGCCAACCGTTGGCATAGCAACTCTGAGATCGACTCAGCATCAAAGAGCAACACACAATAACGAGATCTTGTGTGATCTGTGCTGCATGGGATGTTCCTTATTGCAGCGTGCCTGACCGCTGTTCGTGGTGGTGGGTAAGACTCGGAGTATGCAGCCCCACTGAACAGAAGCAGCTTTGTTGTTTTTTTAGTAAAACAGTTTAGGAAGTAAGAGGAACACAGCAGTGTCCTGTTTTCGTGGTGCCAAGCCCATGTTTTTTGCATGTCTTCCTCGTTGCTTGCTTCCACATTTCTACACCAGTCCCCTCTGCATATTCACCGCCTTATAAAGTATGAATGACGAAGGGAAGTGTATGCAAAAATATCGCTAGCTGTACACTGCTGCTACCACTGCTCTTGTCCTACTGAGGCCTTCCGCCCTGTCATTGTCGCCATGTGCATGTTTGTGTCAGAAGGAGAAAACTGCTTGCAACTGCACGACTGTGACCTCTTGTGTCCCAGTGGTATCCCCGTATTGTCTTCCACCCGCCTCCGCAGCGGGCGGAGACATAGAGGCAGCGTGACGACCAGAAACCCCTCTGTGGATTGTGTCACACTGCCACCCCCACAGCTACCGAGCCCACCGGGGATGGTAGCCTGGTGATGACTCATCGCCCCCCCACCTCCGCCTCGTCTCTTCTCCCACTCCCTCTCCCGACATCTCTTGTGTTCACCCCCACTCTGCTCCTCATTCTCATTCTTTTTTCCATTCCTTCAAGCTCTCAACCATCTCCTCTCCCACTCTGCTCATTTTCTCCTCATTCCTTATCTCTGCCACTTGTTCTCCCTCATTTATTCTCCTGTCCTAATTAGCTCCAGTAAGACTCTGTCTTGCTCATTTTTTGGATCTTGTGCTTCTCTAGTCTTTTCACCCTTCTCATTCATGCTCAGTCATTCTGCATCGCTCTCTCCATCCTGCAGCTCGCATTTTGCCACCTGTTCCCTTCCTACCTGCCTCAAGCTTCTGCTCCAGCTCCACCTTTGTCTTTTCCCTGTAGGTCCCAGATGAAATGAGTAACACGCTGCCAGGTCACGGACTTGTCGCAGAGTGGATGTGCAGTTCATTCAGTCTGAAGGGGTAAAATGTTTTATTCGTACATCTTCTGACTGACAGTCTCCGATTGCGACGCGGGGGAGCAAAGAACAGAATTACAAGCCATAACTTTAGGTGAAGTGGGGGTGACAAGTTTGTCAGATTTGTGCACAGTAATGAAAGTGAATTTATGTCAATCTTACTTTTTCGAAAGTATCTTGCTCACCGTCCTCCCATTTAATGAAATGAAAGGAATCCTGTTTAATAATTTTATAATGATTTTCATGCAAAGTTCCCTCTTGTTCCTTAGAAGCATCGTGTGCATTTTTAGATATGCAGAAGCATCTTCTATCAGTCTAGGTGGTTAATGGTTGCCCTCTTCTGGTTCCAGTGGGGCTCTACAAGTAGCAAATTGGCTACCTTACTCATATTTGGTGTCATTATATGGTCCTTGGCAAAAAATATTTATTTCTTCACCAAAGAGTGGCAAAAAATACTCAAGGTGAAGAAATATTTTTACAAATAAAAATCTGAAGGGTTTGTCATCCATTCCTCCTGGGTCATTACTTTTTTTGTTGCAGTTACTCCCCACAACTTCTGCAACTGTATATTTGGCAGCTTTACACATATGGCGAGAGGTTCTTGCTCATTCATCTTATAGCTCAAGCTCAGGCAGATTGGATGGAGAGCATTTATGAACAGCTATTTTCAAGACTTGCAACAGAGTCTTAATTGGATTTAGGATTGGACCCTGGCTGAGTCTTTCTAAATACATAAATCGGCTAAACCATTCCATTGTTGCTCTGGTTGTATGATTAAGGTCATTGACCTGCTGGAAGGTGAAAATCTGCAGTAGGTTCAAGTCTTTTGTTGTTTATAATAGTTCTGACCAGCTTCCCTGTCCCAGTTGAAGAGAAGCATCCCCATAGTATGATGCTGCTACCACTGTGTTTCATCGTAGGTATGGTGGAATTTGATGTGCAGTGCTAGAGTTCTACATAACAGCATTTTTCATGTAGGTCAAAAAGTGAAATTTCTGAATATAGCCCTATCTCCCACGTGTTTGCTGCCTCCCCTACATGGTTTGTGGTTAAACTTTGGAGTAGACCTATTATGACTTTCTTCAACCTAATTTTTCTTTCCATTCTTGATAAAGCACAGATTTGTTGGGTGGACGAGTAAAGGTGGTCCTGTCTACAGATTCTCCCACCTAAGGTGGAGCTCTTGTCGCTTCCCTGATTAATCCTCTTCTTCTGTGGTGTCTCAGTTCAGGTAGATAGCTATGTCTTGCTTGTATGATGTATTTCTTTGTCTTCATGTTGCTTTTTGTTCTTCAACAAACCTCTGGGGCTTCGGGTGTATTTATGGTGAGATTAAATTATACATTCAATTCAAATTCAAAATACGTTATTAATCCCAAAGGTAAATTTAATGTTTTTGTAGCTCATTATGTAGGTTTCTTCAACGAGCCATTGTAGATGCTGATGGCTGTCTGTCTTACAGCACATCTGAAGAAGCCTCTGACTGAAGACACTCTGTTGTTGTATGACAGTGTCATGCAGAGGATGCTCAGGGTTTTCCATAATGTTCTTCATTTTATGAAGAATCATTCTTTGCACAATGATCTCCAGAGATTCCAGAGGAGTCCACAGAACAGAGCCAGCCTTCTTTATTAGCTTGTTGAGCTTTTTTAAGTCCCGGGCCCTGATGCTGCTACCCCAGCAGATGATGGCAGAAGAGATCCCACTCTCCACAACAGACCTATAGAAGATATGCAGCATCTTGCTGCAAACACCAAAGGACCTAAGCTTCCTCAAGAAGTACAGTCTGCTCTGTTCCTTCTTGTAGACGGCTTCACAGTTACATCTCCACTCCAGTCTGTTGTCCAGGTGAGCACTGAGGTATTTATCCTCCCCCACCACCTCCACCTCTTCTCCCATGATGGAAATAGTTTTTGACTTATTCCTGTTTCTCTTAAAATCTACAATCATCTCCTTTGTTTTAGTCACATTCAAGATTAGATGATTGTTTCCACACTATGCCACAAAGCGGTCCACCACCTTCCTGTACTCGGCTTCTTGTCCATCTCTGATCCACACCACAACTGCAGAATCATCCGAGTATTTCTGCAGATGACAGGAGTCTGTCTTGTACTGAAAGTCTGAGGTGTACATAGTGAAGAGGAATGGTGAGAGTACAGTCCCCTGTGGTACTCCTGTGCGGCAGACTACCTGGTTAGACACAAAACCATTCAATCTCACAAACTGTGGTCTGTTTGTCAGGTAGTCTTTGATCCAGGAGTATTGTTGAGGCCTCCACCTGAGTCTTCTGGAGTTTCTGACTAAGCAAATCAGGTTGGATTGTGTTAAATGCACTGGATAAATCAAAGAACGTGATCCTCACAGTGTTGCTGGCTTTGTCCAGATGACAGTGGTTTGTTGAAGCAGGTGTATGAAGGCATCTTCAACTCCAACTCCACAGCGATAAGCAAACTGAAGGAGGTCCTCATAGTTTATTGTTTGCTTACTCAGGTGGGCCAACAGGATACCTATCTAGGACCTTCATGGTATGGGATGTCAGGGCAACAGGTCCATAGTCATTGAGGACTGATGGGTGAGTTTTCTTTGGTACTGGAACATGACAGGAGGTCTTCCACAACACTGGAACCTTCTTCTGGGCCAGGCTAAGATTGAAGAGGTGCTGCAGAATCCCACAGAGCTGCTCTGCACAGCCCTTCAGGACTCTAGGGCTGACACCATCTGGACCTTCAGCCTTATTGCGGTTCAGTCTTTCCAGTTGTTTTTTTACCTGACTTCTCGAGACACACGGGTGGAAGGGGGAGGCAAAGGGAGCATCAGCATCTTCTGACATGGACTCTTTGCTAATAAGGTGACTTGTAAAGGCAATTGGTTGCATTGGATTTTCTTCATGGGTATCAGAGTAAAGGGAACTAAAAACAAATATATGTGCAATGTATCAGATTTTTATTTTTGAAATGTTTTGACAAACATCTAAAATTTTTATTCCACTTCCTGCAATGCTTTGTGTTACTCTATCACATGAAATAAAATACACTGAAGGTTATGGGTGTAACATGCGAAATGGTAAAAATGTTCAAGGAATATGAATACCTGTAAGGTGCAGTATGTTTCAGCTCTGAATATGCAAAAACTGTACAATCTGTTTGTAATGCTGGTGTACCTGTAATTTACCCCTACCTTGGCTTTTTAGCTATTTCTTTATATCCCAACCTTTAATTTACATGTTTTTAAATGTTATTTTATTTAATGGATCTGCACCATATAGTCTAAGTTGGTGAAGTGAAATCAGAAAAATATATATAAAACAGGACGTAAAAAAGATTTAAAATTGCCATGTTCATATGTATCCACCCCCTTTACTTTAAAACCCCTAAAAGGTTCTGATGCAACTAAGTCCACCTGTGTGAATCACCTGTATGCTATATGATTTGTCAGTATAAACACACCTTTTCTGAAAGGCCCCACAGGCCACCCACCAAAACTCCAATACTTTTGCAAGGCACTGTATATATTTGAATGGTTTAAGTAGATTATTGGGATCTCATGCTAGGAGGAGGAACCATATCTGGGAGCTTTAAAAGGTTAGGGGCAACAAGATATACAGGTCATCACATTTGTGAAAATTGTTTTAAATACTGCATTTTATTTTTAAATAATTTAGCTGTTCTACTAATATATATAGGTACCCACTTCTAAGTCATCTGTAAAAACGTAATCAGGTTTATGTCAGGTTACTTTTACTTTTACTTATTCACTTTAATTAAAACGAATAATAAAACTCCACTATTTATATATTTTATATTAAAAGGAATGGGCCAAACCTCCAGCAAGCTATTGTAAGAAGCTTGTGGACGGATACCCACAACATATAATCTAGGTCATACAATTTAAAAGACAATGCTACCAAAAACTTGTAAGCTTCTGAATTTGAAAAAAGTAAAAAAAAAAAAAAAAAAAAAAGAAATCTCGTTTTCATTA
Source organism: Crenichthys baileyi (assembly GCA_036173005.1). Classification (NCBI taxonomy): domain Eukaryota; kingdom Metazoa; phylum Chordata; class Actinopteri; order Cyprinodontiformes; family Goodeidae; genus Crenichthys; species Crenichthys baileyi. The sequence goes on from JAHHUM010002210.1 coordinate 41,518, forward strand.
ATCTGGCCTTTAGCTAATAAAAGTAATTTTGGTAATGACTCAAAACTGGGTAACTTGACTAATTTGGTGTTAGGCAATGATGAAAAAAATGTATCCTTTTATGCAGTGTACAGTATGCGGACATCTGGTTTCAACTGTATCATTTACAACTGGTGAAATATTAAATGACACCTATAAAAACATTCTTGGGTTGACTGTTTTTTCTTGTATATGTTTGTCTGTTTAATTCCCCATAATACTGTCTAAAGAGTTGATGACCTATCCAACAACAAACTTTTTAGTTTTACATGGTTGTTTGTTGATTTATTGTATACATTTATTTAATGAGACTAGGCCTATAGGTAGACTTTTTGACTTCCCGGTGAGCTTCTGGTAAAAGATGTGCATGACAACACACAACACATTTACAGTCACATGATGGATTTACGGAAGTTTTGTACTTTTTGCCGCATAAAGTCGTCTCTCGTTATCAAGAACTGTACTGGGAAAGTCAAAAAGGTAAAGTTGTCAACCTTCAAAATAAAACATGACACATTTATTCTGAAGGACGTGACCGGAAGTGGAATACGTCCGTGTTTGCAGCTTGCCCATCAGGCTGCTTTCCCGAGCTGCTGCTCCGCCGTGAGAAAAATGTTAGAAACTGTCCGGAGCTGCAGTCGTAGCGGGTGAGTTCATTTCGAGGACAAAAGAACACATTAAACTCACTGAGTGCAACAGCTCTTAATGCTCGAAAAGGTACGTTGCCAACTGTATTTGATACATTTTATTGGTCATATAAAAAGTGTCATGATTAACATAAACATAACCCTCAGAGTTCAGTTAACAGCGGAGCAGTTTCCACTTCTAAATACACGGGTTGTCTTGGTTACTGTGTGTTACTGATCGTTTTTTTTTACCAATTAGCTGTGAACTTTACGCTATAGTTTAGCGTGACACAAAACTCGCACAGGTCATTTTGTCCGCTCAGTCCAGTTCTGCTTTTAAATGCCCATGAAGGAAGAAGAGGAAACAATACTTCGCTTTTATTGACTTCACAGTGACTTGTGAGGCACGTTTGGCTGTTGGATGCAACGGGCTGCTCTCTCATTTCTCTCCCTGTGTGACTGGACTGTTTATCCCTGGAGGAATTCATTGGTCCTAATCTGATTGCATGGAAGTTTGGGCTATTTCTGTTGGAAGTTCTGGTGGACGGATTACACATTATGATTCGTGAGTTTTGTGTAAACAGATGGACAGTTATTTCCAAGCTTACAGTTCTGAATCAGGGATGCACCCCATCATCCTTAACCACAGACTATGCTGCTGAAGATCGCTCTATCCGCTCATTTCTGCTCTGTGTTTTTATGCCAGGGCAGGACGCACGGCATATAAACCGAGTTTATATTTACAGGTAATAGCCGTGATCAAGAGTTGAGCTGTCTGAAGATGTTAGCAGATATGCTCTTCCGATCGGTGGAAACTGGTTGTTTTATATCCTGTTATTTTTGTGATACACATACTACTTTTTATAGCACAGCTCAGAAGGCTGACATTCGCCTTTAATCCAGATTCTTTGAAATAGGCAAATCTGCATGGCACGCCTGCTTAGTTGAGTATCTAAAGATCAGTCATGCAGTGCTATGCAAAAGTATTCATATCCAGTCACATTGTTTCACATTTACACCCACAAACCTCAATAGACTGTATGTGACAGATCCACAGGCAGAGTGCATTAGTTTGAAACAGAAGGAAATGATAAGCGGTCTTCAAGAAATGTTTTGCAAATAAAATTCTGAAAAATGTGGTGTGCATTGGTATTCAGCCCCCTTTACTCTGATTCCCCAATATAAAATCTGGTGCAACCATCTGCCTTCAGATGTCAGCTGAGTCTGCCTATGTGTAATTTAATCTCACTATAAATGTAGCAGTTCTGTGAAGACTTCAGAGGTTAGTCAGAAGATGTGAACCAAAGAATACACCAGGCAGGTCATGGAAATTGTGGAAAAGTTAGGATATAAAAAAACTATATCACAAGGTTGGACATTTCATGGAGCACTGTTTAATCCACCATCAAAAGATGGGAAAAAGTACGGCAAGTCAGGTTTGTCCATCTCAATGGACCGGCCGGGCAAGGATAATACTAATCAGAGAAGTAACAAAGAGGCCTATGGTTACTGGGGAGAAGTTTGGCCATGCACTCCACAAATCTTACTGCTTTGGCAAGAGGGCCATAGCAGAAAGAAAGTGATTAAAAATCCCTTTCTCAGTCTGCCACAAGCCATGAAGGGTGCACAGCAAACACGTGCGAAAGGCAAGAGTCGACAAATGCTCTCCATCCAGTCAGCTTGAGCTATTTTTGTATAAAAAGAAGTGCATAAACTTTTAGTGTGTAGACTTTTTAGGTTTTCTCTTGTAAAAAAATCTGGGGGAAAAACATGCACCTCTTTCTCTTTTTTTTTTTGCTTGTTTACAACCATGTGCTACTTTGTGTTGATCTGTCATAAAACCCCAATAAAAGTCAGAAGCTTGTGGCTCTAACATGACAAAATTTGTGCAGGAGTTGTGAAAAAGCACTGTACAAATGTAGCTGATTTACAGGAAGTTTAGAAAGTATTTTGCCACTACTTCTGATTAATAATGCTACTTTCTGTTGTAGTTGACGCGATGATGTTCTGCCCTGAGAAGGAGGTAATGTTGTTTTTAAGGGCTTTTTAATTCATTGCACTTGAGGGAGAAACAAACATGAACCAATAAATCATCTCATGGCAGACTTGTATTGTGAACTACTGAACTGAATTATCACCCCACTGACTGTAAACTGTTGATAAGCAAGGCTACAACTATCATATGTTTTGCTCAGATGCAAACTAAGAGGCCTATCATGCGGGGCTGCAGGTTTTGGTTTATTTAGACGTAAATGTTAGGTATGTCTTGACCTCTTTTACTATATGATGAGTTGGCAAAGCTTAGGACTTGACTTCTTGTTCTCAAAATATCTTGTTCTCATTTTCCCCTCTTTTAATCTATTTTTTTCACTTCATTATGAATCACTCCATAAGGAGGTGAGATGTGATATTGCCTAGGCGGCATGTTGTGCAGATTAATACCAGAATGACAAGAGTTAATAATGAGCCCATTTGTGCATCAACAGTATCTCCTGGGTTTTCAGTCGTAGGCCTGGTATTAGTATCCGGAACACTAGTTGTTAAGTTGTTACTTCTCACTAGAAGAGAATGTGTTCTTGCGTAACAAAAAAAACAAAACTTGTTTTGCAGGAACTAATTTATTTTAGAAATTAGATTACAAAGAAATAAGTCCCTCTATCCAACCCACTATTTCTGAACATATCTGCTAATTGTAAATAAATATGCGCTGTTCTACCCACTCATCACACAATCCATGCAAAACCCGTTTAGTCTTGTGACCAGCTGCGCTCATGGACTCTGCTTGTCGGGCTGAGTTGCCATTAGAAACATCTTCTTGCACCCTGAAAAGAGAGGGACAAGTGTATTTGTTCGCACACAAGGTTGTTCACTAGAGGTTATTGTTTAGATGCGTTGCTGTACTGGCAGGACTGAGTCACTATTCACTCCTAATTGAAAGTGGGCTGAAAGCAGCAGTGTGTCTGCTGATGGGTACATGAGTCATGTCCTTTGTGTGTCTATTTTGCAGCAGCTCTTTGTGGACAGCATCTTAGTGGATATGTGCAGTAAAATGGCTATTTAAAAAGTTATGGGAAAAGGGCCGAGTTACCGAAACCTGAAATGATCTGGCGCCAAACTATGTGAAGAATTTCTGGCTAGTCAAGAGTCCGTAAACATGACGCAACAGGTTTATCACAAACTAAAATACACCACCAACACCACGGCAAATACCAAAGACTGCTTAGCCAGTTATTTGCACAGTCTCCAGTCCGTCAAGAAACCTGCAGTTGCTCTGCAAGTCACCCGTAACGAACAAAACCTTTCCATGTGTTCACAGAGCAACAATTCATGTGAGATGCATTGTAGAGGCTGAAACATACCAGGATGCACAAGTGAGACGTGAGTTAATGAATGTTTCATTGCAGTGGTATTTGTTGTGGCTAAGATCTGTGTGCTGGAGGTCACTGTGTTTAAAGTCAGTCATTTCATGTACTTATTACACTTGAGAATTCTCAATCCCAATGAGCAATTCATTCATACGTTTACCTCTAACTTGCATCCTCAAGATAACACTAATGGTTAATAATAGAAAAAAATGATAAATGCCTAAAAAAACAACATAAATACAACTTTACAACAAAACTATATAATGTGTGTATTGTCCATGTTCAGTAGCCTAAAAGACGTGAAAATAGGGCTTGGTAGTTGCCTTGGCAACCACAGCTTGTCACCAACAATTGACCGATAAGTGTCTCTTCAGCTAACAATATTTTGAAAATTAAGGAATAAATTATACTTCAGCTGCAAGTAGTGAGATGAAATCTATCTATCTATCTATCTATCTATCTATCTATCTATCTATCGATCGATCGATCGATCGATAGCAACAGGTAGGGGCGGGGGAGAAAACTCCTGTCACTCTTGCCTTTTCTTTGGTATTTCGTAGGTATTTCTCTTCAAACTGTAGGAAAATACAATGTAGGCAGTTTTGATACTGTAACTTTTTTAAATATTAGTATACTTTGATAACAGAAAGCAGCCCTTGCATCTTATTCCTCTTGTTCCATGAACTCTATCCTCCACTTTGTTTTTCATCACTCTCATTGCAAAATGTCAGTGGTCTTCCTCCAACTTTCTCCTTCCATCATATATTGTCAAAATTCATTTTAGTCAGTATTTAGTTATTTTAGTTTTAGTCAAGTTTTAGTTGACTATCTTCCTACATTTTAGTCAACAAAACTGACTGTAAATCCGGTCAACAAAGATATAGATCTTTAGAGGAATGCATTTTTACATTTCTATCTGTGCTAGTACTGTAAAATGTATTGGAAATCTATCATCATTGCAACATTGATGGGAGCAAAACCAGTATTGCCAACAGGACTGCCAGGATTGCTCTACAGATAGTCTACAAGGGCCTATCAGAATGACAGAAGACAATAGGAAGAGTGAGAAAAATGTGGGTTTATTGCAACAGTGTTGGAGTTGCATGTCTTCCTAAAACCGTGCAACCCAGACTTGCATGTTTGAATTTCATAGACTTCAAGAGTTTTAGTTCAGTTAGCGTTTTTCTCACGTTAGGCTCACAATGTGTGTCGCACACTATTATCAGGAGGCATCCAGCTTTTATCTTGAGCCACTTTTTTCATTTCCTGTTTATTTCATCTCTATAGTAGCACATTTTGTACAGTATTTTACTTTGGTATCATAGTTAGATTGTTCTCTGCAAACAAAAAACCAGCTTGTTGGTTTGGTTGAGAAAATGAGCTAATTTAAGTTGCATGTCACAACATTAATGTTACTTTTTTCTGTTTGGGGAAGTAGTATATAAGCCTGAATTTGAGCAAAGCAGGGTTTTTATTATAGCCTAAACTGTGTTCCTGTTTTTATCAGAATAAGGAACAGCTGTTGCATCAATGAACCAGAGCCATGATTTAAATGAACTTTGTTGGGCTTTTAACCCTTAATGATTTGTACTCCTCAGCACTTTTTTCTGTAAGTCTATGTGGAGAAATTTGGGTTTTGGTGTTTCCAGATTAATCATCTAAGAATGATATTTAGTCCAATAGTGTTTTTTATTCTCTTGGTTCTTAAAGGAAACTCTCTAAAAGGAAGTTATAGCATGTTTCTGAGCATTCTTCAAGATGAAATGCTAGTGACGCAGGAGACTGATCAAAACAGATTTTGATCTAAGATAAGAACTGACAACACTATTGTGATAAAAATCATATTACAGAGGGTTTTTTTTGCCATGAAGGAAAGATGCACAAAGCAAGAGGTCCATTAATTTAGTTGGAGCTCTGCTTCTTGTCTCTGTTGTAACGTTCCCTTTACTTCCTGTGCTATAGCTCTGATGCACTAAGATAAAGAAGAATTAACTGCCATTCTGACAAGATGGTTGTTAATTTGAGGAATCAGTGCCTCCTGTAGAGGAACTTGGAGCTAGAGGTATTTTTTACTTGCTGGTGGCTAATATTTGACTAATGTTGGAGCAATCTGTGATGTTTTAAGGCAAAAGAGTTTACAAAGGAAAGTCTTTTTTAACTAAAAGTGAACTAACTGAAACCCGATCAGTTGAAGATTTCTGTGTCTGGCTAGAAACAAAGCCTTTGTTTTGTACGGTGCCGTGGAAAAGTTTTCTTTTTAGATTTTGTCTCGTAACAGCACCTCGTATTTCTTTGGGATTTTATTCGCTAGACCAATGTTGGTAATTGTGGTGTGGAGTAAAAATGATACATTGTTTTAACATTTAAAACACTTTTAAATAAGGGCCATGTGCATTTGTTTAGCTCCATTTACTCTGGGACCCATACATAAAATCTGGTGCAAAGAACTGCCATCAGAGGTTACCTAGTTAGTAAATAGACTCCACCTGTGTGTGACTTATTGTTAGTATAATTGCAGCGAAACTGTGATGGTCTCAGAGGTTTGTTTATGAACAAACAGCAACTTGAAGAACAAGGAACAGCAGAGGAACAGTAGACGAGTCAGGGACTAAGTTGTGAATAAGTTTAAAGCAGGGTTGGGTTCTAAATAATCTCACAGAGCTTTTTTCAAGCCATCATTTGAACATGAAAGGAGCATGGCAGTGGTGGAAACCTACCGAGATATGCCCACCTGCCTAAAATGACTCAGAGAAGCAGCCAAGAGGCCTACAGTAACTCTGGAGGAGATCCTTTAATTCACACCTCAGGTGGGGGAATATGTTGACAGGACAGCTATTAGCAATGCACTCTGTCAATCTGGCCTTACTTACTTAGAACCTGCAAAATAACAGCTGAATTGTTCTAATCATGTTCATGTGTTAGAATGGCCCGGTCAAAGCTCAGACCTAAGTCTAATTGGGAATCAGGGTCAGAACTGGAAACTTGATGTCCAATGATGTTCTCCGTCCAACCTGACTGAGCTTTATGGTAGTTCTCACAGTATTGACTCAGGGAGGCTGAATACTTATGCACACTACTTCACTATATCCATTAGTTAAGAAATTAATTGACGCTTCAGGGGTTAGGAATGCTTTTTTTCAAGTCGGCGTATGTTTTAGCTCTGATCAAATGCGAGTAAAATGTGCATCCTGATTTATGAAGTATGCTGATGTACCTGTAATACACGCTTTTAGTTTTTTTTTATGCTCCTTTTGTGTTGACCATCATTATGACGTCTTTTCTTATGTAGAAATTAGTTTGTGACAGTGTGAGGATGAAAATGCAGCTTGCACAAAAAATCACAAGGACACAATATGAGACAATATTCTGTATAGGACTTGTAAAGAAGTACAGTATTAGTCAAAGGTTTGGGTTAACCTAAAAGTTTCTTAATCTCAGCATCTGCAGTGGCTTGCCAATCCGTAATTAGTAGGGCTGCTACATATAAACAGAGTATACCTAAACCGAGTACTTCCTTAAATACATACAGAAGTACAGCGTGCAATAAAGACAGCCCTAAATCTGTCTTTCGCATTCATATGAAAATATATTACAGGAAATAATACGGACAAACTTCCAGTGGTGTGCAAAAATAAAACAAAGACGGTGGTTATCGTGGCTGGGTAAAACCACAGTGACACTCTCAGGCTACCCGCCCTAGTATTACTAATAGCCTTACACTCATTCTGGATTCCTTTGCTATGAAACACAGAGGAATGAGGCAGGAAAGGGTCAAAAGGTTAAAGAATTTTCTAGTTGAAGCAGAAATAAAGAAAAAAACTATGTAATGGAGATCAGTTTCTTTCACAAGAAGGAGCCCTCTTAGTCACTGTAATGTAAAAAAACAAATAGTACCTGAACTAATACACAAATGAGCAAACTGAAATAGAGAAACAGAAGACGGAGCTTCACTCTTTCTCTGTAAACTTTAATAGGATCTGATACATGAACCAGAATTTCATAGGAATCCCCTCTCTCTCACACAGAGTATTATTAGGTTAGCGCTTGTTTTAGAGCGTGTGAGCGGAGCCGAACAGCGGACCCCCGGCATGACTCCTTCCTTCTTGTCAGTCTTGTCCTCTACCCTGGGCAACAGAACCATCCATTGTGAAGGCAGCACAGAGAGCCTGTTTATTGGCAGCTCTCAGAGTGTGGGAGGGAGGGAGGGGGAGATGTACAGAGGTGGGGGGAGAGTTGAAGGATGCAACAAACAAAATGGATTTTTAAAAGGGATGAAGAGAAGAGAGTTAGTTTGTTGTGGCTAAAGTTTCAACAAGTTGTTGTGAAAATGGGTCCACACTAGGATTTATTAGGAAGTCGAGGTTCATTATGGTATGGATGTCTGGGTAACGTGCCTCGGAGTGTCAGTCGCTGAACAGGTGCTGCTGATGTCGTTTGTCTGATACAAAACAATGCGTCGTTTAACATGCGTCGTACACCGCCAATGTTTGCAGCCCTCAAGCCCTAGAGTCTGTCCAGTTGGTTAAGACCTATCAGCATAAAATATGTGTTAAGTAGTATATAAAATATTCACTTAGCCCATCTTTTGTCTTATTTATTTGTAATAATAGGTTCCAGAGGCTGAAGTTTGAAATTGCTGGTATAGTTTAAGCTACACTCATTGGCCACTTTATTCAGTACCACTTCGTTCCACTTAAAAAAGCTTCTCTATGGAAATCTAAAAGAGACTGTCGTAACGTAGAGCGCCTGTGAAAATTCAGTGAACCCGAAATTCACAGGCTCCACCTCAGGGACCTTTGACTCTCTTTAAATTAATTTATAAAAGCTGCCAGAAAGGAATATTTTTCAAATCTTGTTTCCTGCGGGAAACAATAAACTTCGTTTTTCCTCCCTGTGATCCCAATGAAGTAGTTTTTGACCTGTGAAAAGTGCTATATAAATAAAGTTTACTATTACATGTTCAATTGCTTTTTAACACAAATAGTGAACCAGCTTATCACATGACAGCAAGTCAATGGACCTGAGCATCTAGACATGGTAAAACGACTTGCTGATGTTCAAACCAAGCATCAGAATGCAGAAGAAAGGGGGTTTAATTGACTTTGAACACTTTTTTGCCTCCTGACTTATGAATATTTTAGAAACCGTTAATTTACCGGGATTTTAATGAACAACCATCTCTTTGGTTTACAAAGAAGGGTCCAAAAAAGAAAATATCCTGTCAGTGGCAGTTGAGCTCGACTGACATTAGAGGTCAGAGGAGAATGGGCAGAGAGTAGCTCAAACATCCATTCGTTTAATGCAGAATACTATCTCTGAATGTACAACACGTGAAACCTTGATGCAGACGGGCTTCAGCGGCCAAATACCAATCTGGGTGCCACACCTCTCAGCCAAGAACAGAAAACAGAGGCTACAGTTCAAACAGACCCATCAAAATTAGACAAGACCAGATCGGAAAAACGTTGCCTGCTTTGGTTTCTGTTGAAACATTCAATTTGGTGTCATCAGCATTGTCAATTTACTCAGTTTTAAATACGGATCTTTCAGCTTGCTAGCAACCAACCAGTGGACTGGATGGCGGCTGAAATGGAGCTGAGTTAACACCTGGTGATTTAAAACTGTTTTATAGTATATTACAAGGAAATGTGGTTTTATGCTTCTATAAATCACATCTACTAGGACGTTGCTTGGTTAGTTTTCATTTGATCAGGGCTCCAAATCCCTCGCATTTTATATAATAGTGGATTGACCCAAATAGGGATTAGAATCACAATCAATGGGAGAGTGGTAGGTTTAATAAAAAAAAATCTTTATAAATAATTAAATATTTAATAGTCTATGTGGGATTTGGCCTTTTTAATGACAATTTAATTCAACCAAGATACCTTACTACATTGTTAAATACTTATACATAATGGTTTACGCCCATGGGTATGAGTTGATATTGGCAAGGGATGAAAAGGCATTGTCAGTCAGTCATTTTCTACCGCTTCTTCCATAGTGGGTCATGGGGGACTGGCGCCTATCTCCAGCAGTCTATGGGCGGAAGGCAGGGTACACCCTGGACAGGTCGCCAGTCCATCGCAGGGCAACAAAGACACACACACTCATTCACACCTAAGGGCAATGTAGAGAGACCTTTTAACCTAACAGTCATGTTTTTGGACTGTGGGAGGAAGCCAGAGTACGCGGAGAGAACCCACGCATGTATGGCGGAGAACATGCAAACTCCATGCAAAAAGACCTTCTTGCTGCAAGAAGGTCCTGGGTTGGTAGCACTGTTGCTGCAAGGCAACAGTGCTACCAACTGCGCCACCATGCAGCCAAAAAGGCATTGTGATGGTACGAAATAGAGATACGACATGGTGAATGACCTAATTGACCTGAAGTGGCACTGAGCATATGCGGATGTTAGGAATCAAACAATACCATGCAATGGGTCTGTAGCAAGTTAATGTTTAAAAAATGTTGGTCTACTTTTGTTCAGAGTCTGAATAACAGCTAAGAATGCCACTGGAAGACTGAAAGACAAAGCCCCTGAACGTTTTGACAATAAAGATGACCGAGCTTTATTTTAAAGGCTCTGTAATCAGAAACTGAAACCTTTACAAGCACAAGGTTCCAAGAAGAAGTTCACTGCTTCAGCTTCTAAAGAGTTTTTGAGCAACTTAGTAAGTGTAAGACTTGAGTTAAATGCTTCATCTTGAATTTATTGCTTCTTATCTCCCAAAAAAACAAAACATTGTCTGGCTGCAAACATTCAGACATATAGACTGCAGAGAGCTTGCCTTTTCACATGTGTATTTTTTTCACCCTCTAGAAAAGCTCCTAACACCTCTCAGTGTGGTTCACTGTCAACACCCACACACAAACTGCTGTGGTAAAATAAAAAAATTCCTGGTCAAAGATGCTGAGAACTGCTTATGGAAACTGCTTGTGTGCTTAAATATCATTTATAGACTGTGCGTGTTTTGGGGTTAATAAGTAACTCCCAACGACTGCTGTTAAAGACCAATCAGACTGTAATTGATTGCATGAACAGTTTGGAAGTTCCTCAATTCAAAAAAATAGGAACTGTGTTTTAGCAGTGAAGTCAGAGCAAGCGACTCTATCCCTGTACCCTGTGGTCTCTGCATTAGCAGAGGAAACATTTGACAGGAAATGAAATGTACTCATTTCAACACCGACAAATGGTTATTTCCGACACTGGATGATGCTGGACTTTTGTGCTCACTAACTCTCTATGTCCCCATCAGCTATTTTAATGATCACATATTTTCTATTTTTATAACCTATGCCCACCCAGGAATCCAGTGTGTTGACATACCACCAATTTTGTTAGAAATATGAACATTTCATTTGGGTTTAGCTATGTGTAATTTTTGTAATGACACCCGTTGATTCAGAGAGCAGCAGGGAGGAGCTCTGTTTCCACATTGACTGGCGGCTTTCTGTTTGGTCTGGAACCATTTGATAGATATACTGTCTCTGTTGCCTGCGCTAGTATCTGTCACAGTACACAGCGGTCAAAGTTCAATGGACTTTAACATTGACCTGAGCTAAGCACACCTCCACGCCAAGGTGGGAACTGCTGGATTTCAGAGCATCAGCCTCCCTGTGCATTTATGTAGCAACATGAATGAACCGCAGACATGTCTCTGTAAACACTAGCAGCTTCTCACATCTCTGTGCTTTCTCTGACTTCATTTTTAAATACTACTGATAGTAAAATGAGCTAACTATTGACTCTCCTTCTCTCAGTAACAACTTACACACCTGAAAGTGTTGATTGTTTTTTTTTTCATTTCCAGTGACTGTTCAGGGCCAGTAAAGCTAAAAATCCACAGATTCTTGCTGATTTCACTCCTAAGTGCTTCAATAAAAGTGCAAGTGGATTTCTTCTTGTTTCCTGTATGTCAATTTCTCTGTGCATCTTTAATAAATATGCTTATGAAATTTAAACTGCACAGCTCTGGATCTTTTTTAAAGAAAGGGCTTAATTTAGGATAGATGTACTTTGAGTTGATCATCATTGTGTGTGTGTGTGTGTGTGCAGATTATACATATAACGTACAAACTGAATTTGAATCATATGTACAGTGTGTACATTTTGATTGCTGCCTAACATTTTCAAACCCTCAATTTCTGCATGCAGCTATAAAGGTGATGACATTCTCACTGGCGCCTTTTCCACCAAACTGGCTCAAGTGCTTAACTGGTGCTAGTGCTACCTACTGGTTCTTTGTGTGTTTCCACTAGAGTAAGCCTAAGCTCTGACCTCCAAAAACGGGTTTGCTGCAGGGGCAGGGGAAGTAAACGCTCTCATCTGAAGTTAGAGGCGGGCTGATAGGGAACAGCAACCAATCAAAACATTGTGAGCGCCGTGTTTAAAACTCCAGAGTTGGTTTTGTTTCTATAAATTTAAAACATAGGAACTGATAAAAAAAAAAATGGTTTAAATATAATAAAATGTTGGATTAGCGTCAGAATAACAATCTGACTGTTTTGTATCTTCCTTCAGTTTCCTGTTTTAAATCACTGGTCACAGGTTTAAGGTCAATGCATCACTTACTGCTGCGCTCAAAGCTGATTGTTTCCCACTGATAATGAACCTTATGGCATCTGTTTGCAGAGGTACTTGGATAAATGATACAATTTCTGTAGTTAACCAGTCAAGCCCTGCAATCCTTCACAAAAACACAGAATAAAACGGGGGGAGGTTGAACCAAGTCAATTCAACGTGACTCCCATGTGGTGCTAAAGCAAACCAGTCCTTCTTAACCAGTTAAGAACTGGCTCTATAACTACCCCTGGTTAAGGACTGTGGAACCACTTTGGTGGAAAAGTTCAAATTGATAGATGAATATTTAGGCGAACATCTTTGAAATCGCAAATTCTTAAATTCAGTTGAGAGTCCTGTGTGCATGAACGGTAAAGGATGTCTGTGGCTATGCTTGAGGAAACCAGCAGCTTCCCATCGGGTCAAATTTATGTGGCTGTAAGATAAGACACACTAAATGCTTTAGCTGTTTGGTTTCTGACTTTGGGTTTTTGGTGTCATCTTTCTGTTGCATCTTTTAAATTGAATGTGAATTTATTTGTTGAACATGGTGCAGTTTATGCATTTACAAGTCTTTACTGAGCTGTGTGCTGGCTGCGAGCTGCCACTGCAGGCTTGTTAATCAAGGTGACACTTTGATGTGATGTACGTCATTTATATGCCAGGACTGTGTGGGAAGATTAATAAATCACCAACTGAAGAGAAGGAGGGAAAGGGTTCAAAAGAAAAGGCCCTGTGGCAAAAATATGCTGCTGGAGCTGCTCAGACTCAACCAAGTACGAGTCATGGAGATGTAAGAACATCGTTTGTCTGCCAGCGCTTGTGTCATTCACACTTCCTCTAATAGTGCTCTGTAGTGGTAGTGGCAAAATACTGAGTATGTGTCGGTTTCTCAGGAGCAATACTTGACAAGATCACAAATTGTGAGCACAGTTTTTGTAGCCTGTGGGTAGATCAGTTTAATCTGCTGGCCTTATTTGTATCACAGGAAAGAAATGTAGGTGTTACAGTGTGTCTTCCTCAACTCAAGACATGCTGATAAAAATGACAGCCCCTGTCAGGGCTTTAACACAACTTCCTCTTTCACCAAAGTGAGACTTATACCGTGCCAGTTTATCACAAGCAGCTTAGACATGACTGTCTGCACTTGGTTTAAAAAGATAACCCCCTTTAACAGATTAAGCAGTCACTCTCTTCATTATCTGTCATGATAATTTGAAGTTCTGGAGTTTTTATTAACTTTGCCACATTGCTTCTGTTACCAATGTGTTACCAGGGCACAGTTGAATGTTGCCATCATTTGGTAGAAAATGTGATCCAGGTTTGCAGAAAGGACACGGTCGCAATTAATTGATAGTGCTACATCTAACTTTTCCACTTGTAGCAACTTAAAATTTTAGGAGAACCAGACAGAACAAAACAACGCTGCAATTATGTGGTTTCAACACCGAGAAAAATTCAAGGAGAAGGGGGCATTCTCTGTGGCAGTCTGACAGGAGAATATATCTCCAAATCGAGAGATAAAAACTGATTTATGCATTTAAGGAACAGTCCCAACCTCCTATCAGCAAAATGTTAAAACCCCATTCATGGTCACCGGCTTATGGAATGCCAAAGTGTTCAAAATTAAATAAATAAATGAAACATTATGTAATAAGTATTTACATCAATAAATAATAGATAATGATTTAAATTGACAATGAAACTGTGAAATAATAGAATGCATATTAAATTCTTAACTCATTAGGAAATATATTTCATTTTCCATTAAAAATCAGTTTTATGATATCAAAGAATTTTCATATAAAATTTTTCCCTAATAATGGAAATTATTGTTGAGGCTATTTTTATGTAATTCCAGATGTTTTTTTTATTTCAAAATGTTATATTTTTTTAAAGCCAGCTTTTATTTTACAAGGGTTATTTTTCCCCCATTTATTTCATAATGTCACTTTACAACTGAATGACTGTGGGCCAATCAGTGTCAACGGGCTGGACCTGCATCCTCATTGGCTGAGCCTTACATAGAGATTCGTTTCCTGGGTACCTGCTCCCTGAGCAGCTACTACGCCAGCTCAAGGTTTAGGAAGGATGGTGGAGTTTCTTGAACTTCATTCAGCTCTGGTTACCTTAGCAGATCAAATTGAGGGGAATAACTTATCATATGATGCCATCTTGAGTTGTTTGGATAACATCTTTCAAATGATTGGGATGATAATTGCTCTCCAGAATGTTTGCATCAACGACACCATTGTGGATACTCGCATGGAAAATGCAGAGCACAGCACTCAAGACTTTAGTGCTGTCTGGCATAACCATCGGGGTTACTGCTGTTATGTTTTCTGTGTCACCCAGGACAGTTTACTGCAGTCAAGTGAGACGACAGTCACGCCAGCCGACGATAACTCTCTGTTGAAGATTAGCTTCGCACATACAAGGTGCATTACGGTAATGGAGCAGCCCAGACGACAATCCAGGCAACGGTTGAGAAATTAAGAGGAAAACAGAAAAGTAACCTTAAGAACATTTATATTAATGGCATATTTACAACTTTCACATACATGTTTTATGTAAATAATAAATATTTAATAATTTTACTGTATATTTTTGGAGAAATAACGGGTGAAAGTACCTACTAATGCTTATCTGTAAAATACCTTTGTGTCACTTTAGGCAATTTATTTATCCAGAATCATGAGAGTTGATGACACTCTTGAGTTTATGTCAGAGGGTCATCTATACCAGTGTTTCCCAACCCTGCTCCTCAAGGACCCCTGCCCTACATGTTTAAGATGTGGCTCTCTTCCAGTACATCTGATTTATATGATTGCATGACCTTAATAAAATTATTAAATATTTATGAATTATGAAATAATTGCCCATGGGGAAAAATCACCCTTATAAAATAAAAGCTGGCTTTTTGAAAAAAATGACATATTGAAATAGGAAAACTGCTGGAATCACATAAAAATAGACTCAACAATAATTTCAGTTATTAGGTAAAAATGTTATATGAAAATCTTTTATATTTTAAAATAGCTTTTTAATGGAAAATAAAATATATTTCCTAATAATGAGCTGAGAATTTAATATGCATTCAATTATTTCACAATTTCATTGTCACATTAAATCATTATCTATTATTTATTGATGTAGATACTTGTTTCATAATGTTTCATTTATTTATTTAATTTTGAACACTTTGGCGTTCCATACCGCCCTGTCTGACAGTCTACATATTCCATCATGTGGTCAATACACGTCATCCAGCTCTTATTTTATATTGACCAGAACCTAAAGTCTAATTCTGCTTTACTGCAGCCTTTTTGTATTTTCGGCATATTACTAACTTAATGAAAATAAATCAGCAGAATATAAACAGGCAGTTTACAGAAAGAGTCTGTCCTTTTTTGAAAGGACAATCTCTTTCTTTATGAAGAGGAAAAAAATCTTTTAAATATACAGCTTTTTATTAAATGCAGAGACCAAATTATTAAAAGCCTTAGAATCCTAAAACACATTTCGGAAGTTTCTGTAGGCGAAACTGTTTATTCATCCCGCCTAGACGGTAAAAATAATGTGTTGTAAATGTGATGTCAACGAGAATGTGTCTTCAGTGTTTGATTGCATGGAATGGAGAGAAAAACGTTGTTGGTATTTATGTGTTTTAGCACCACAACAATTTAGCAAATCTCTGTGGTTGTTCTACCTTTAGACAGAACAAGCTCAGGTCTGCACTTACAGCTTTCTCAGATCCAAGTTGTAGACTTTTAAAACAAAAGTTTTTTAAACAGTTTAATGTGACCAATGCATGTATCAATATCTATTCTTTTTTTTATAATAGTATTGATGGAATTAAACAATTGCACCACCTTTTTGAATGTCCTTTGTGATCAAGATGATTCTGAAAATTGTGCTTTAACAAAACTTGTTGTATCACATCACATCAGGATCTCTGTAGATGGTTAGTTGGAAAAATGACCAGAGAGTTTAAAAGACAGAGAAGCAGAAGATATACCCGAATGACAACTGATTGGATGCAAGTTTTATCTGCTACTTTTATCCAGCTGTATTTTAGCTGTCTGTACATTATTATAATCTCTTGTGCAAGTCACATGTCCACTCATACTTTTTACATTTGCCTTTAATTAAAAATTAGTTATGGCAGTTTTTGCACATTGCACTGTAGGGGTCCCACACGGCTCCCTTCTTGAGCCAGGCTTGTTTACCGTTTATACTGAAAGCTTTACCTGGTTTTCTCGTACATGTTAATGTTCAACGGTATGCAGATGATGCAGCAATTTATTAAATCTTTAATACCAAAATATACTAAATGCACATAAAAGTGTTGAGTGGGACATTTCAAAACAACAGGGTTTCGGCTGCATCACATTCTAATATGTTTAAGTTTAATACTGTAAGTTTATTTCAGTATCTTAATGTTATTCTGGACTGCACTTTTTCTATCGAAAACGTATTGTTGCTAAAACTGTTAAAATGAATTTTCGAAATTTTAAACAGGCAGGACCATATTTAAAAGTGCGTGCTGCTAAAGGTATTATCTAACATAAATTTGTATCACTTCCCAAACCATGTTTGTCATAAATGAATCAGATCTTAAAACAAAAGGATAACAATTCAAGAAAACGATGAAATCTTTATTTGCCATATATTTTTTTGAAATAAAAAGAAGAAAAAAGACTTATAGAGTTGTTGTATTTTTTCTAAGACTGAAAGTAGCATTGCCTCAAGGGCCACCACTAGAGGTGACTGTTGTACCACAAGCAGCTGTCTTGAAAGATGGTAATTACTGTAACGGATTATCAGGTTTAGAAGAGTTTTTCCTTATAATATAACTTAAACATTATCTGAAGGACCATCACATCTGTAAACAATTTTAATGCTTATTCTTTTTTTCTTTAATCTTTTACTTTTATTACTATCATTATTTTTACAAATTCTCACTGTCTGATATTAAATTAGACTAAATCTTGTCTAATTTAAGTCACTTAGGATTACCAAAATAATTTATATTTGTTAAATGCTGGAATAATGGGAGAAAAATCTTTTTCAACGTTTTATTTTGGTCGGGTCAAACATTTCGGGTATCCTTCAACAAGCTTCTCAAAAGAGTTTGCTGGAAATCTGACCCATTCCTCCTGACATAACTGGTTTAACTGAGTCAGGTTTGTAGGCTGCCTTGCACACACTCACCTTTTTAGCACTGCTTCCAAATCCTCTATCAGACTGAGATCATGGCTTAGTGGGGGTCTCTGCAAAATATTGACTTTGTTGTCCTTAACCCACTTTAAGCTAAATTTGGTAGCTAATTTGGTGGTCAGATCAGGGTCATTGTTCATTTGGACAACCCATCTGTGCCCAAGCTGATGTTTTGAGATGTTTCTTCAATAAGATATCTTCTGTTTTGTGTAGTACAAATGTCTGTCCTGCTGTGAAGCACCTACACAACATGATGGTGCCACCCCCATACTTCACAGTTGGGACAGTAATCTCAGGCTTTCAAGCTACCTCCTTTTTCTTCCAAATGTGAAATGGTCATTATGGTCAAACGCTTCAGTTGTAGTTTAATCAGACCACGAGAAAGTTGTCTTTAAAATGTAGGTCTTTGTCCAGGAGAGCAAACTATATTCTGGCTTTTTATCTAGATTGTGGGGTAATAACTTTTTTCCTCTCTGAGAGGCTTTTAGCCCAAGTCGGTACAGGAGTAGTTAAATGTGGATAATGATGCTGTCATACCAGCTTCAGCCAGCATCTTCACAAGATATTTTCCTTTGTTGTGGAGTTGATGCACATTTCACAGTTTTCTCTAAGGTGTTTTATTTAGATTCATTCATGGGTGTGCATCCATTCAACTCAAATGTGAATTAACCTCTAAACGGGAAATCGAAATAATTTTGGTAATCCTAAATGAACTTAAACAAGAAATGTTTAGTCTGATTTTAATATCAGACAATGAGGGAAAAAAAAGATTGCTTTTACCATTTTCATCGGTGTACATAGTAATTTATTAAATAAATAAAATTTCTTTAAGCTACATAATGCGGTTTGTCAAAAGTGACATTTTGCTGTTTTGTCTCCTTCTCAGGTTGAAGAGTGATGATCTGAAGTGCCAAGGTCTGCCTTTTCTCTAATGAAAGCCAACCCACATGGCATGTTGACCCTCACACATGCTGCAAACACACTAACCAGCCATGTCTCAGTCCGAATCTAGTGCTAAGGTGTGCGACTGGCTGAGCGTGCTTCGCTTGGAGCAGTATGGCGAGGCATTCCAGGAGGCTGGGCTGGCAACGTTACAAGAGTGCCAGAACCTCACGCCAGATCTGCTGGAACAGATGAGCATCACCCTCCCAGGTCATCAGAGGCGAATCCTGGCAAGCCTTAACAAAATGACCGGTAGTTATGATCCATACTCTAACCTTGTAAAGCCTGAGAGATCCAAGAAGACTCCTCATCCTGAGGTTATAAGGAAAGAGAAGCCTGTGCCTGTTCCTATGCAAAGAAAACTGGAAGAAGATATAATGGATGGTGAGTTAAGAAGACCTATACCTAGCGAGAGAGACAAACCAGTCCCCAAGGAGAGACACGTGTCCAACATACAAGAGAACAGTAGAGAAGAAGGAGAAACAAAGCCTGTTCCTCTACAAAGACACACTGCTCTTGCAAGAACAAAGGAGGAAGACAGGAGTGAGGTGCCAGATGAAAGAAGAGCTAAGCCAGTGCCAAAGGAGAGGACTAAGTTTCGTTCTATGACTCCAGTGAATTGCCACTCTACAGTCAATGTGTCTCCACCATCAGACACTTCTTTACCACCTGTCCCCCCCCGCAGCACCCCTAACTGCCCCCACAGCGCTTCACCTCATCCCTGAGCTCCTCACCTCCTGCTCAGCACTCTGACTCCTTGAGTTTAGACAGAATTGTTGTCGTACCTCCGGAAGGACAGTGCAGATCTTCATCCCAGAATTCCACCCCCACCTGCACCCTTACTTCCACAAAAGCATCCATCCAAACTCCAAGCATCCAGTGTACCCAAACTAGGCCTCAGACATTAGGCATACGGCCAGATACCCACCCTCTGGGTGGGGAGGAAGTCAGGAAAGCTTCACCCATATCCTCGGCCTCATCTCCCAGTGAAGACAAAAACGTCCCACCTCTTCCTCCAAAAGTAGGATCTAAAGGCCCGCCACCAATTCCACAGCGGGTTCCTCTACTGTCGCCCAATAACCACAGGTGAGGATTTCATTATTGCATTGACTTTAATCTGAAGAGCAGTTTTACCATTTACATGTATGTATTGAGCAGATGCGACAAGTGGTGAACATTTAAGATTCAAAGTAGTAAGAAAACAGGATGTCAGCATTAAATTATATCTTTAAAGCTGCAGTAGGGAGTTCTGAGAAAACTGTGGACCTAGCCTAAAAATTTTGAACAAGCACACCTTACAGGTCCCTCCCCCTTGCTCTCCGCTGTGCTACAGCCCTCCCTCCACAGCTCCTTCCCCACAGTGGAGCCTGCTGTGAACGCACAGTTTGTTTTTTGTCGTCGGTCTTCTTCTGTTTGCCTGTCTTTGTTTTCTGAGCAGGTGCCGCTCGAGAAATTCAGTTTTCCGCTAGGTTGTTTCTCCGCCGTGAATATGTGTAAAATAGATGTGTTCATCAGGTAGGAGTGGCCTTCTTAAAAAGACTTGTTTTCAAGAAATTATAAAAAATGTGAGATGCTTTCCATCGATTAACTTTTTCTTTGAAATTAGAACTCTGATCTGCCAATCCCGACTTTTGTTTTTTGAGGACTGTAAAGCAAAATGGTGAAAAAGTCTGCTAAAATTTCTTTGACGGAAAATAATTTTGAATCCAGAGAATTAAGGTATTACAAGATTATTCGCATTTATGCATCAAAACATATGTCCCTAACAAGAGGAAACGATTTACAGTAAGCTAAAAGCAAACTGTAAGCTCTTACCATTAATGCACTTAATGAATCAAAAAACAACCCAAAATATTTGGACCAAATAATATCAAAAGTATTTAACTAGAGTTTTGTTAGTTGGCTGACATGATTTATACTTTGTTTTATACTTGCAATGGCTATAAAAGAACATATTGGTTATTTGATTTCATTACAAAGGCTACAATGAGATCATTACTCGTTTATTAACACATTAATAACACAGGAACTCCCTTACACACACACAAGAAATTAGAACAAAAGATTTTCTAAATTCTGTACCACCAGCTTTGAAAAAGTAAAGGGTTGAGGATCTCTGCACGCTCTAAACTAAAAAACAGCTGACCTGATTTACGAGTAAATGATCAGTCCAAGACCTTTCTCTTCATCAGTCAATCCTTCTTTAAGATCTGCCATTCCTGTCTTACATTATTTAATGCTCGTTCTTAATCTCTAGCACTCCAAAGGAACACCCCGTAGAGCCCTGCTTCTCACCACTTGACAGTTGCAACGACTTTACAGTAAAAGTTGCAGCGAACTTTACAATTCGTTTTGCCTTTTCTGAGATAGGAAGGATCTTTGCCATCTTAGATTTAATTTTTTGTGTGTGTCATGCAATAAATGCCAAATTTAGTGAGTAAAAACAACAAACCAACCCTAAAAAAATTGCATTTGATTTTTAGAGGAAAAATAGCTGTTTAGATTAATCAAAAAGATTAGCAGATAAAATATTTGGAAAGAAAATGGTTGTAACTGGCACCCCTACATGTGTTAAATACACATTGCTGGAACTGAGTTAAAGTAAAAGCACTTTCAAATATTTAACATATTTCTTTGTCCTGTTTTGCCCTGAACCAGCTTCCTTTTCCTCAGTCACTTCCTGTATCAGTTTGAGGTAATCCTGTTGTCTTCACTGCCTTCACCCGTTTTGAAGTAATTTCTGTCCTTCAGGCGTTTGTAAAACTAATTTTACATATTCTCCCCAGTATTTACATTATGTGTACAGAGTGGGGGCTGGCAATGCTGGTTTCAGCTGTTTTTCTTCTTTTTTTTCCATGAATTAACTGCAATGAATTTGGAAAAAAGACAGTAAAAAGTAGCAGTAATATATTTTAGATCTATTTTTCTGGTCATTAGATTGAAAACAATTTACTTTTTTTTTTTCACATAATTTTTCTCCAATATCAACATCCCATAGAAGAACGTGTGCTCAACCTCTTTTTTCAAAAGTTTTATATTTTTCTTTATTTTCAAACCTAAAAATAGAAGTTAAATGGTAGTTCTTTAAAAATGCAAACAAGTTTCCTTTGTTAGATATCTATCAAAACTTCTAAGATATTTCTCAAACAGTCATGTAACATTTGCAGCTCTGAATGAGATTTACTAAGCTTGACTGTGGGGAAGAATGGCTCTTTGGCCTGTAGAGGTTGCAGACCTGGTCTAGAGGATCTAAAACAGTCTTGCTCTTGGAGTCTGTCCAGTTCCTCATTAGAAAGTTACAGCTACTAATGCAAAATAGAAAAACAACAAAATAAACAATGCTAACAGTAATCAGTGGGAGTATGTCATAAAGAGCTGCCATTTAACTTTGGTTGATCTACAGTGCCACCTACTGGCATAATTGAGACAGTGCACCCTTTGTCAGCTTATTGTATGCAGGACTTTTTAAAACGTTAGATTGCAGTTTTTAACACTTCCTGAAAGTAACATTATGCACTTCCCTTTGCGGAGGAACTGCAGCACACTGCACACCTAGTGAATTAGTCTCAACCATGTCTATTTTAATCCATAACAAAGAAGGGTGTGGGTGTGTGTGTGTCTGTGTGTGTGTGTGTGTGTGTGTGTGTGTAGAGTAAACATTCAGGGATTTAGGGTTCATGCCTTATGTTTTTAGACTTTTATGCAATTACTGTACACTGTGAAGTGTTTACAAATCTATATTTCACACTTTATTTTGAGCAGCAGAGCAGTTGTTTCTTTCGATCAGTTTATAGTATTTTGTCTGCATGTTTTGCAGTGATCACTCTCTCCTTATTTTCTGTCACCTCATTTGTAAGGGAAACCTGAAGCTTAACCTTGTGCGTGCAGACCACTTCTATTATGACTAACAAACGTCTGTGTTTTTAAGGGAAACCAGCTTTAGAAAGCGTGAGGAAGTCACAATGCAGAACAACAAGCAGCAGTTTGAAAACTCTCCTCCTCCCCATCAGCCTCCCAGAGTGATGCTGGGAGAAAGAGAGAGAGTGAGAAATCTAGATTTGAGAAGTCTAAGGTGATGTGTAACCAGGAAGTATCCTTGGACTAATTGCAGCCTTCGTCAGAACACATTCACACGCTCTCTCAGTGGTACTTTCTTTCTTTTTTGTCAGTGTGGCTTTCTGCCCCTCCCATTTTCTGAGCACCAAGTCATTTCCTCCTGTTCTTTTTGATGTGTCTGTGTTTAAAATGGTATCATCATGGAAGAGGACTCCTCATGAGCATGGTGTGGAAGGTAATGTTTATATAAAACATGTCTCTGTATGTGTTGGGTCTGTGGTGTGTTGAAGCTGAAGCTACCTCGTATTTTTTTTTGTCAGAGGCACCTGTCTATGAGTTAGTTTTATCTTGAGAAGAATCTGAAGGTTTTAGTGGGTTTTCTTTTAGAAGACTCTTTGAGAGACCAGGTGCCCTGTTTGGTTCTGTCCGGCACTGGGAAATGTCTACAGAACCGGCAGTTTTATTGGTGTTTTACATATAGATCTACACAAAACTGGACACAGACGCATGGAATCCAAAACAAAAAATATTTGGCTTCCTGCTGTCAAGCTGCCTTAAATGCGTCATAGCTAACATAATTCTTGTTAGCTTTCATCTCATGCATTGTTTTTTCTTTATACAAAATAACCAATGCTATTTATAGATGAGGTCAGGGCTGAGCTACTGTGATGCATTTAGCTTGCTTTCGACACCAAAGGCTGCAGCAAATGCACTTGCTAATTTAAAGACGCCCCCCTTTTTGCCAAAACCGTTGTCAAAGGGTTTTTTAGCCATCATTCTGCGCAGTTATTCTGAACTGCCTAAAACAAGTCTCATGCACACAGTGTGGGTGGTGAAAAGAAACATTCATTGTTTCTTCAGCTCACAGTCATCGTTATTCAGAAGAGGTGGAGTTAAATATAGAGCGAAACTAGCGAACCCCACTCAGCACTCTTCCTCTGAGAAAAAGAGGGAACTGGGAACTGTTTCCCGTTATTGTCTGCTGTTTTTTTCCTGTGTTCTTTGGTTTCATTTAAGAAAGAAAAGCCAAGCAATAACTGTGCCTGATAAGTACTTTAGAAAGAAAGGGGTGTGATTTAGATATACAGCTGAAGTGCCATTGGGTTAAAAGCTAGTATCTGCTCACAAAAGCAGGCTGCATCACATGCAACACAACGGTGAAGAATTTGTTTTTCAGTTTCTTAGTTTATGTACAACTTAACCCTTTTCACATTTCATCTCATTGCAACCACAGATTTCTGTGAATTTAACACAAAGTAGAGCGTGTTTGTAAAGTGGAAGGAAAATGATACATCTTTTTCAATTTTATTTCCATATAAAAGTTTGGAAAGTGTTTAAGTCTTTACCAGATGCACACATGTTGAGAATTAAAGACTTGGAAATTCTTTGAAAGATAGCTCGAGGTCCGTCAGATTGCATGGAGAGCATCGGTGAACATAAATTTCCCAGTCTTCCAGATTCTGTATTAGATTTAGGCGACTCCAACACATGAATATGCTTTGATCTAAACCATTCCTGTAGGTCTGGCTGTTTGCTTAGGGCTGTTGTCCTGCTGCATGGTGAACATCCACCCCTCATGTCTTTTGCTGTCTCTAAAAGGTTTCTTCCTGGATGTCCCCATTTTGTTGCATCCCTCAACGCTAGACTGCTTCAGTGTCCTTGCTGAAGAGAAGCACTCCCACAGCATGATGCGGTCTTCACTGTGTTTCATAGCGGGGAAGGTGAAGTCAAGGTGTTAGTTTTTTCAGCAAACATCATTCGGTTATAGGGATCTTTGCAGCTCCTCCAGATTTACCATGGACACCTCGGCTTCTTCTCTGATTAATGCTCTCCCTCCTTGCCTGTCAGTTTAGGGTCATCTCTTGGCAGGTTTGCAGTTATTCCATTCTCTTACCGTTTACAATAGCCTGACAAACTGTCAAAAAGTTCAAGGGGCATTGACACTTTTGCAAGGCTTTGTAAAAATGACACGGCCATCATTAGATACCACAAATACCAAGCTAAAAACCTGGTTCTTTAACTGAACCTATAAACAGTTTATATACTTATGGTCATGCGAGCTAAGTGGTGTTTGCTTTACTGTCCTGGAGATGAAAAATCACATAACACTGGATAAATGGGTTTCTCTTTGTAATTAGGTCAACTTTGACCCTACATTTTACTTTGGCAGCATGTGACGGCCTAAAAGGAACCACTAATTGTTTTTATCTGTAGACACCCAATTCATAATTAGACGTTTGTTAGCTTGGGAACTTTCAAGAGTAGACAGTTATTATTGTGAGCTGGATTTTCACACACTGCAAGAGAAATGGATAAAGAGGAACTTTCGCAATAGTGGATTTACAGAAACGTCCGACTTTCCTGGCAGCTTGGAAACAGACGGTTAAACTGTGTGCAATTCTTAATATAATTTTAGAAACTGGGGGAAATAAGTATTTGATCCCCTTCTGGTTTTGTAACTTTGCTCACTTACAAACAAAAACAGTCCTTTAATTTTATGGTAGTTTTGTTTTAGTGCAGAGAGACGGAATGTCAACAACAAATATTGTTATATAAAGGTTAAAAATGAGCTTGCTTGTTGTTAAGTGAAGTTATTTGACTGTGTAACTTAGAACTTAGTAGAAAAACCTTTCTTGGCAGGCACATCTTTAAGACGTTTTCTGCAGTTGTAACCGGATTTTTACGCATTTTAGGGGGGATTCTGACCCGCTCCTCTTTATAGAAGCTCTCTAAATTCTTGTGGTTTCTTCGTTGTTTCTTGGCAACCAGGTAGCTTCAGTTCCCATTATCTTCTGTAGGATTGAGATCCAGAAACTGACTAGGCCGCTCCATTTAATGTGCTTTCTCTGGCCACTGCATTGTCTTAATAGTGCATCTTGAGACTCATCCAAGGCTCGTCGGTAGTTCTCTCATCTTAGCTTTCACATTAAACAAGCCATTTCATTGGCCTCTCAATGTGATGACGTATCACTAGCAGAAAACCATACCCAAAGCATAATGTTGCACCTCCATCCCTGAGAGTGGAGATGGTTGAGTTGATGCAAAACAGCTCTATTTTGGTCTCATCTGACCACAGCACTTTCTACCAAGCCTTCTCTAACTTGTTTAGAGGTTCATTAGATGGACCTGTAGATGAGTCCCCTAGCAGGGGGTTTTACAAGCTCTTCCCATGTAGCTGTAGGCTGATCCCTCAACATTCTCATGATCGTCCTCACCCCATAAAGCAAGACTTTGCTTGGAGCTCTAAACTGAGGGTGAATTAAGACTATTTTATTTCTTCTATTTCCCATCATTTCTGTGTATAACATTAAACTTTCATCTTTAGATGGTCAGGTAGTTCTTACATATGGGGGAAAAAAGTAAATGAGACAGTGATGACATGGCAAAACCCATACATCATGAAGCTAATAGAACCCTAGGTTTCTTTTTAGATCCATGTACATACGCCATCGTACATGGCAAGATAAGAAATCCAGTGACAGCAGCGTAACAACCTGAATAATAATGATTAGAACCTTTTACAGGTATAAGCATGTGTTGGAAAGTTTCATGTAGATTGTTGGGTTTTCTCCACGCACTGAGGTTTTCTTCCACGGTCTGAAAACAAGCATGTTAATATTTTAGGTGTTTCCTAATGACCTTCAGGTGATACTGTGTGTCTCTGCAGTTGCACGTCACTATGTTGGCCTCTGAAATGAACTGGTGAGCTTTCTAGGGTGTTTCCTGCCTGTTGGCTGCTGGGATACACTCAAGCTTCCTGCAGTCCTGAAATAAATTCTGCAGCCACAGAAAATTTGTCAAAATGTTGATAATATAAAGGTATCCAATACATTCTCAGCGTAAATGTGGGTTGTAAATGATCTTGCTAACAATAAAAACATGGAGATATTCCAACAGCGGTTTTTAGATTATCTGTAATAAAATTGCACAAAAATGTGCAAGGCACTACCCTCTCATTTAAAGCAATGATGAAGAATGACTAGTTACAAAGGAGTTTACAAGAGGTCTACTCTCTTTGATGTTGACGTGGTAAAATAACCCCCCAACATAACCCTTTGTCATTTTCTGTGGAAGTTTGTTTCTCCTTAAGGCCTTCAAACCTAGTCTGGCCTATTCTGCACTGATTGGTTGATGGACTATTCTGAAGTAACACAATACAATAGTTTGCTCATCTTTGGGTGTGGTTAAGTCTATTTCTCCTTTTGGGAAATAACCTTTAGCATACTGAAACGCTTTGAAAAAGCTCAGTACTTTGCTTTATGGTTTTTTCAGTTGAAGAAGGAACAAATCGTGATTTTTGTTCAAATCAGTAACTTATGTTTATAAAAGCTGTAGCCTCAGCCTACACCCTTTTTTCATTGTCTTTCATGTTTGTTTTTCTAGGTTTGATTGCCACTATATAATTTTTATTAATTACTTGTGAAACTGACTTAAATAAATAAGATGCAAAAAAAGACTTGCAGATCTTCCTTTGTTATTTTCTTTAACTCTAAGAATATGCCTCGCCATCCTTGATGTAGAGGAAAAATTACTAGCAAATTCCTCGTGGCTGCAGTAATTCAGTCAAAAGTTTATTATTTTCATATTGACATACAAATTGGATTTCTTTCCGCCTATTCTTCTTTGCAAAATAGTACAGGCTCGGCCAGATTGGATGGAGAGTGCCAATCAGTTTCATTTGCATTCTGGTCTGGACTTCAACTGGACCAGTTTAACACATGAGTAGGTTTTGATCTTGACCATCTAGTTGTAGCCAGGTTAGTTGTTTAGGGTTGCTGTCCTGTTAGAAGGTGAACCTGTACACCATTCTCAAGTGCTTTGCAGCCTCTAGCTGGTTTTCGCCAAGGGTTGCCCTAACCACTCTAAGGCTGTGCAATATATTGTGAATTGTTCCCTATTCCAATATCACTGTATGCACTGCACATTTAATGAAGAACTGCCTGGACTGCAATAAGTGCTAGTTAATTATTTAAGTACCATGCATTAAGGTTTTCTTTGGCTGTAAAATATTTAGGGACACCTGTTGGTTAATGCAGCATAAAAAGTTTTAAATGGTGAAGAGGTAGTAAGGTTTTCAAGTCATTTGGAAACTACAAATGAGTCGTTTTATTATCAGAACCCTAAATGTCGGCCAGAAGCAATTAGATGGGAATATTGAATATTCATTAGTTGGGATTTATTCTGATCCGAAAGCCATTAATATTACATATCACAAGTTTTCCTAGTCCCTGCTCAAGAAAAGCATCCTCACTGCACAATGCTGCCACTACCATGTCTCACTGTTGGGATGGTGTGTTCAGGGTGATGACCAGTGTTCGTTTCCTTCCTCTCATAACGTTTTGCATGTAGTCCAAATATGTTCATTTTTTTGTCTCATCTGAGCAGAGTGCCAGTTTTCAAATTTGTGTAGTGCATGATTAAGAGCTGAAATGTGAATGTATGGTGTTTTTTAGGAGACTCACAGAAATTTTGCTGTATGTGATACATGCAATGATAATAAAGCGTCTTTGGAAATTCTCCCACCTGAACTTTGGATCTCTCTGTAGCTCCTCCTGAGTTACAATGGGCTGCTTGGCTGCTTCTCTGATTAATGCTATCCTTGCTTGGCCTGTCAGTTAAGGTGGATGGCCATGTTTTGCTATATTCTTTCTCTTCACAGTTTTACAACCTAATCCAGCTTTAAGCCTCTTTATCTCAGACCTGTCTGCTTCATGATGCTGTTTGTTTACTATTGTATATCGCAAAAGAATTTTGCTGTTTTCTAGTGCAACCAACATTTTGTTAAGTAACAATGAGAAGTAGAAGTGAAGGTTTAAAAATACTATATTACAGCTATCTTAGCTTTATCTAGGAGGATTTGCCAAAATCTAGTATAAGAGGGCAGTTAAGTACCTTTATATAATGAATTTTACATAGAAGAATCCTAGGAACAAATAGTGCTAAATTGATTTATGTCTTGACCCTAATGAGTCCTGACGCAACTTAGTATTAACCTGTGCAATGCAGTAAAGACCCTCATGACTGTGGCTCGGTGGGTAGGGTGGTTGTCCTGCAAAAAGTGGGTTTGATTCTAGCATACTCCTGCCACATACTGATATGTCACATGAGCCAGGCACTTAACCCTAAGCTACCGATCTGCATATTGTATGAATGTGTGCACTTTTGTTCGAGCGCATGGGTGAATGTGGCTCTAGTGTAACGTGCTTTGAGTGGTCAGTATGGCTAGAACAGCGCTACATGAATTCAGTCCATTCAATGTTCTCCAACAATCCTTCAGGGCCTTCACAAAACAGCTGGATTCAAACTGAGATTAAGCTGCACACAGCTCAACTTTACTTTGTATTTAGGTGACTTTTGAAGGGAATTTGCACAGGATTTTATTTAGTGGTATCAGTGTAAAGGGGACTATCACTCTACTAGGGAAGACAAGCGCTCCACATTTTTCTGATTTTTATTCAGGAATTTGTTTTAAAACTATATTTTTGTTTGCTTCCACTTCAAAGTTATACACACTACCTTGTGGTGGTCTGCCACATTAAAATTCTCATTAAACAGATTGAAGTTTGTAGTTGTAGCTTGACAAAGTACTACCTATTCAATTCAGCACAATTCATTTCATTAATATTTTCGTTTTCTCAAAGGGAAATGAGACAGTATGGTTTCAAGGCAACATTTTTATCTCTCTTATCTCTGTATACATATTCACTTACCATCTTTTCTTACTATCCTTATATGTCAGCAAGGCTGTGAAAGATTGTCTTGGAAAACACTTGAGGGGTCATCTTTAACCTTATCGGTCATCTGATGTAAGACCTTAAGACTGATGATTCATTTCGAAATCTGATGCAATAGTCTTTACCTCCTGTCTCCTAACTGAATATGGGGGACATTCTGTTAATGTCGTGTGGATATTTGTTAGTAATTTTAGATGCGTCTTGTCTGATCCTATTAGCGGACAGAAATGGGGTGATCAGTAAATATAAGTGTTCACGAGGGTCTGATGAATCGACTATTTGCTTAAAGTCAGATTCTAACTAGGCAGCTTTCTTCAGAGGCCTTAAATCAAAAGAAAGTAAACATATGAATATTATATATTATTATGTACAAATGTACTTACAGTGATGGTCTTGTATCTAAACTGGTTCTGTCTAAATTTAGTTCTAAGAGGTAATCCAAATGTGTGTAATGTTAATGCTCACGAGAGGGAGGAAACGGATGGACTAAAAATGTGCAGGCTCAATGCAGGTCAGCATTTTGGATTTCGTTACATTTTGGACATAAAGGTCGGTAGCTTCATTTCTTTTTTGCATGTGTGAATGAGCGGACCTGTCTGAAGAAGTATTCTGCTCTATCAAGTTTACTTACTTGGTGTGTATAGTTTGCATTTCAGTGCAACTTTTCAGTCCACTTGTTTTATCTTAACTCTGTTAATGGTTTTAAACTGGTTGGCCTAAGTAAGGAAAATACGCTGTCCCTTGGTGTGGTTCACACTTCAGTGACTGCAAGCTGAAGATGCAGCAGTTGTAGTCGTGGCTTTTGCTTTTGGAGGTGACTGTACATAAAGTTGTGAAAACCAAAGTTTTTTTTTTGTTCTGATCAGTTCAGTCTTAAAGGTGGCTTATTTGTTTTTTTAGGAACTTGTCTTTTTCAGGCGCTTTAAAATTAACCTTCCTTTAGACGGATTGGAAACAAGATATTTTTTTTGCTTGTTGGTGCAAGATATTTATGAAACGACTTTTTCTCTGTCATTGTTGTGTTTAAAAGTGCCTGTGACATGCTTTTCCTACAAATACAGAAATTGAAAGAAAACATCTTTAATATTGAAGAAATTGGGCAGTAATTGATAATAGGATTAAAGACACGATTAAAGACAATTGTGACATACAATAAGCATATTTCGATGTTAAATTTTGTCCAAAATTACCAGGAAACGACATCAAAGGGGAAGTCTCCGGTCATTCATTGTGTGAGCGTCAATGATAAACTGCTCTGGTAGAAGCCACGTTGTGTTAAAAACAGCATTAATATAGTCAAATGGTGCATTGCTGGTGGTGGCAGCAGTACTACGACAGCAGCCGTTGATCTGCGCTATTTTCCTTTAGCGAAGAGGATCAGATTAAATGATGTCAGAGGTGGACATATCTGACAAATGAAGGAGAGTGTTGAAAGCAGATGCAGTAGCAACGCTGTTCAGAGGATCAGATGGGAAAAGATCACCAGAGAAAAGGTTGTTGCTGCTGTTGCTAAACAGATCGAAGCTCAGCAGGTACAAACACTTCCTTGTTGCAAAAGTACATTTAGATATCGGCAGTTATTGTTAGTAATTAAAAAATCCGAAATTATTATTTTATTATTATTATTATTAATACTAATCCAAAATGATTATTATTAATAAAATAAGATAAACTACATACACATACAGTATATTTAAATAAATGTTTCTCTAAAGATTCTAATATATAGTTTTAAAAAATGACACACCAGGTAGTGTCTTCAGATCTTGAATCATCCCTTGTGTCTGCTGCTGCTGCTCCATTTTGTTCACTTCACCTCTGGTTGTTTCACTCAGTGCCGTATTTACTGTAAGGGAAGAGATCAGCAGTCATCACTCAGCTGTATTGATTACCATGTGCATGGGAAAGCAGTTTACAGCAGTCATAGATGTATTCAAGAGCCTTGTCAAAACTGTTCTCACTAGACAAGCAAAGAACATCCCAATCTAACAGATTCAAGATAGTCATTTTTGGAAATGAAGCCCTGATACAGTAACATGCTTCTCTGGGACTCTGGGACTCTTCTGGACAAACAGAGCCTTCTGTAGATCCATTGCTAAGGCCCTGATTATAAGTTAAGCCATAGATTAGGTGGCAGGGAGATGGGTTGATTACTGATTTAGATCATACAGAGCATCAGGTTATGATGGGGGTTTTCTCCAAGGGATCGGAATTTTCATCAACAATTCATCTTTTCGATCAAAAATGAAACTTGTTTCATGTGTGATTGCCACTGATTTAAATATGTATGCATGTGTATATATATAGGGGTTGGACAATGAAACTGAAACACCTGTCATTTTAGTGTGGGAGGTTTCATGGCTAAATTGGACCAGCCTGGTAGCCAGTCTTCATTGATTGCACATTGCACCAGTAAGAGCAGAGTGTGAAGGTTCAATTAGCAGGGTAAGAGCACAGTTTTGCTCAAAATATTGAAATGCACACAACATTATGGGTGACATACCAGAGTTCAAAAGAGGACAAATTGTTGGTGCACGTCTTGCTGGCGCATCTGTGACCAAGACAGCAAGTCTTTGTGATGTATCAAGAGCCACGGTATTCAGGGTAATGTCAGCATACCACCAAGAAGGACGAACCACATCCAACATGATTAACTGTGGACGCAAGAGGAAGCTGTCTGAAAGGGATGTTCGGGTGCTAACCCGGATTGTATCCAAAAAACATAAAACCACGGCTGCCCAAATCATGGCAGAATTAAATGTGCACCTCAACTCTCCTGTTTCCACCAGAACTGTCCGTCGGGAGCTCCACAGGGTCAATATACACGGCCGGGCAGCTATAGCCAAACCTTTGGTCACTCATGCCAATGCCAAACGTCGGTTTCAATGGTGCAAGGAGCGCAAATCTTGGGCTGTGGACAATGTGAAACATGTATTGTTCTCTGATGAGTCCACCTTTACTGTTTTCCCCACATCTGAGAGAGTTACGGTGTGGAGAAGCCCCAAAGAAGCGTACCACCCAGACTGTTGCATGCCCAGAGTGAAGCATGGGGGTGGATCAGTGATGGTTTGGGCTGCCATATTATGGCATTCCCTTGGCCCAATACTTGTGCTAGATGGGCGCGTCACTGCCAAGGACTACCGAACCATTCTTGAGGACCATGTCCATCCAATGGTTCAAACATTGTATCCTGAAGGCGGTGCCGTGTATCAGGATGACAATGCACCAATACACACAGCAAGACTGGTGAAAGATTGGTTTGATGAACATGAAAGTGAAGCTGAACATCTCCCATGGCCTGCACAGTCACCAGATCTAAATATTATTGACCCACTTTGGGATATTTTGGAGGAGCGAGTCAGGAGACGTTTTCCTCCACCAGTATCATGTAGTGACCTGGCCACTATCCTGCAAGAAGAATGGCTTAAAATCCCTCTGACCACTGTGCAGGACTTGTATATGTCATTCCCAAGACGAAATGACGCTGTATTGGCCACAAAAGGAGGCCCTACACCATACTAATAAATTATAGTGGTCTAAAACCAGGTGTTTCAG
Organism: Crenichthys baileyi; assembly: GCA_036173005.1. NCBI lineage: Eukaryota > Metazoa > Chordata > Actinopteri > Cyprinodontiformes > Goodeidae > Crenichthys > Crenichthys baileyi. The sequence continues at coordinate 74,597 of JAHHUM010002210.1, forward strand.
TTTCATTGTCCAACCCCTGTACAGTACTGTGCAAAGGTTTTAGGCAGGTGTGAAAAAATGCTGTAAACAAAGAATGCTTTCAAAAATGGAAGTGTTAATCATTTATTTTCACCAGTCAACAAAATGCAGTGAATGAACAAAAGAGAAATCTAAATCAAATCAATATTTGGTGTGACCACCCTTTGCCTTCAAAACAGCATCAGTTCTTCTAGGTCCACTTGCACACAGTTATTGAAGGAACTCGGCTGTTAGGTTTTTCCAAACATCTTGGAGAACTAACCGCAGATCTTCTGTAGATGTGAGCTTTCTCACGTCTTTCTGTCTCGTCATGTAATCCCAGACACACTTGACGATATTGAGATCAGGGCTCTGTGGGGCCATACCATCACTTCCAGTAAGTCTAGTTCTTATTTGCGCTGAAGATAGTTCTTAAAGTCTTTGGGTGTATGTTTAGGCTCACTCGTGTAGCATTTTATAAATTGATAAAAATAAACAATCATTTATATTTTTGAAAGCATTCTTTGTGTACAGCATTTTTTCACACCTCCCTAAAACCTTTGCACTATATATATATATATATATATATATATATATATATATATATATATATTATATATATATATTTCAAGGATAGATGCAGAGATAGAGCAATTGCTCCATCGTCCACATACGTCCTTACTCATGCTGTCATTACGTTTAAATTCTTATTCCTCTGTCTTCTCAGATTCTAGCCTTTCAAACACGCTCTGTGCTGCTTTTTAAACAACTTCTTTTCCAACCTAATAATTTAGGACTAAATAAACCTCTTGCAGGAAAATCATATTTTAACCTATTCATTGATCCACTTGGTGCTTTTGATCCATATTTTCTTACCATAAAATTTAAAGTTTCTCCCTGGGGAGGACGTCATTCCTTTGAACTCTTCTGGCCCATTTTGTGTGTGGGTAATGGAGGAATATTCCATTAAAACTTGTCCATGTCTAGACCAGAGTCTTCTTGGTGCTCTGTACCTTCACCCTAACAATTGCTGGGAGGGCCTCACTCAACCACTGCGGGGAGGGGTCATTGCCAGTGAACTGCTGATCACTGCACACAATGGGGTCCGCTCTGCAGTTCTAAGGGAAAATCCTAAATCTTCTGTGTCCACAGTAGAAAACCTTTTTTCTTTTTAATTTTAAAATTTTTAACATTTTAGTCTGATAATCAGGACCTCCTTTTTTCTCTAATTTAATTTTGGTTTTAGGCCTTTTGTTAATTTGACAAGCTTCAAAGCAAATAATAATAATAATATTGAAGCTATGCTGATTTAAGATCTCACCGTCTCTGAAAAGTCAGATTCTTTCAGGATTACAGTGCTGAGCTTCCAAGAACCTAGACTCAAAATTGTATTTAACAAAGAAAGAGACTGATGATCACTTAATCAGCTTTTATTAATCTAGTCTTGCAAGGAAGAACAATTTACAGCATCAGACATGTGGTCCAGAGCTGTGCTGCATCTGTTCTGACCAGCCAAAAGAAAAAAAGCCTTGTGTAGCCTGGTCCTCCTTAGGGGAGGCAGAGGTGAGAACTGTTGTAATTTGTCCCCAAATGTGTGGGCTACTCTGCACCAAGTGCCTTCCTTTTTCTTGTATTTCACAGACCCAGAACCACCTGCATAACTAAAACATAACTGCTTGCAGAGCCATTTGCCCTGAGCCCTGACATAAATAATACTGCAGGGAAGACCAGCAGGAGTGGACGCTTTTGTCATGCCAGACAAAGTATCGGCTCATAAAACAAAGGCACTTTCTAAATTTTCATCAGCAGTATAGTTTGCATTTCAGTGCAAAGTCCCCTTGTTTTTTCTTAACTGTGTTCATGGTCTTAAACTGGTTGGCCTAAGTGAAGGAAGTAAGCTTTCCCTTGGTGTGGTTCACATTTAAGTGAGTGCAAGCTGAATATGCAGCAGTTGTCACATGGGTGTTGCTTTGAGGAGATTCAGGTTTAATGTAATCTTTTGATTAACATTTTACGTCTGGAAACTGTAAGTAATGGTAATGTTTTGGAGTTGCCCAGAAAGAATGCCAACCTTAAATCTAATAAAAACATCTGTAGTGGAAGCTAAATATTAGGGTGACGGCAAGGAGGCGTTTCTACCTTATCAACCTTATCAGTCATCGAAATACCCGTGGAAACATGGAAAAATCTGGTCAGGAATTATAAGAAGGGTTTGATTTCTATAGTGCCAATAAAGATGTTGTCAAATATTATGGAGAATGTTGTAAGTAATTTATGACATGCCATTTTTAAAAAAAAATAAATTTCTTTTTCAAATGATGCTCCATTGTTTTGTTATGTTTGTAGAGATATCTATTTTATTTCAAACTTCTTGGTTGAATGAAAACTAACTTGTAATCTAGATTTGCCAGGGGTATGAGTAATTTGGGCCTCACTGTAGGTGAGTCCATTTATTGCTATAGTTTGCTCTGTTTTGTTTTTTCAGTGCATTCGTTTGTGGTTTTGCCTGAGGGATTCTGTTGTTATTATGTTGGGACAAATCTACAAACCCAGTAATGCAGAGAAGCAGAAAACCCTGTAGGGGTGTGTAAGAGTTCTGCCTCTTACACTGGCTTACTGTGTGTTTAGGCAATTAATAATTGTTACAATTGTTACATTATTCCAGCTCCTAAAAGTTCCTCCTTCAATGGGGAAGAGTACGTTTGCTTTGAAACAGTGATTTTAAAAGTTGACTGAAACCCATCATGAGTTCTGTTTTTGTCTTACCAGTCCACAGACTATTTTCCCAAAAGTCCTGTTGCTGAATCATGAACTCTGACCTTACCTGAGGCAAGTGAGATCTGTAGTCCTCTGAAACCCAGAGGTACATATTTGTGACCTTCTTGATGAATCATCGATGCAGTTTTAGAATAAATTTGGTAGGCCGGCCAACGGCTGTTGCTGGGAAGGTTGTGCCACGTTTTTTTGTATTTGTGGATAATGGCTCTCACTGTGGTTCACTGGAGTACCAAACCCACAGAAATTGCCTTTTAATCCTTACTAGATGGATAGATGTTGAAGATTTTGGAAGAAGTTGGAAAATAACATTTTCAGCTACTGCTAGCTTGGTTTAAATAGGTTTTTTGCCTAATTAAGGAAATTATCACTTGAAAACTTGATTCTGTATTTAATCAGGCTATTCTTGTCTGATATAAAAACATGTTATTGTTCTGAAAAAGTAGGTAAGTGAGACAACAAACTAAAAACAGAGTTAACATAACGGGGCAAATACTTTTTCACAGCCCTCTATTTCTGAGACCTCTTGTTCCTCTTAAACAGGTGAATATGTTGCACGATATATTTCACACATGGTGTCTAAAAATGCGACATGCTTGAAAAAAACTGTTATATTTCGTTATGGTAATTGCTTCATCCTAAACACCTAATGTATCAATCATGATACAAGAAAATTAAACAAACCAGGCAATGTTTCAAAAATGGAAATCTTTGATTTAGTAAATTTAGTAAATTTTTATGAGTAATTTTGTAAGAAAGTTATTAAGTTGAGTGATTTTTTTGTGGTTACGCGGGGTTTACATTTAAATCGCGGCGTTCTTAATTTTATTTTTTTGACTTGCTGAAGCCTGGGGAACATCTGTGTTTAGTATTAAATTACTGCTCACAATAACTAAGCTCGTTATATGATGTCCTCTGAAAATAGGACAACTATGATGGTATTGGAAATGATTGGTTTTCTGATTAATGGAAATTGTGATCTGGAACCACCAGCATACATGTCTAGGTCCTATTCTGTGTGTGTATTTGTGTGATTGTGTGTTGCCAGTGGTGTTGCAAGCTTGGTTTATTTACACTGACACTTTGTTCCACAGCTTGAGCGGGTTGGGGCCTGCAGCTTAGCCAGTAAGCAAGGAAGGAAAACCAGAAAGTAAGGAGAGCAAAGCAACCTGTTTCCCCCTCTGGGTCCGTTTGTGTGCAGCTGTTGAAAAGTCCAGCTTCAGTTTCTGGATTCCCATTTTGATTGACTTCTGGTAGAATGATATGTAGCAGTCATACTTTTAAAAGTATGAAGTCTAACATGCAGTGATTTCTGTCGTTTCAAGGAGGAAGGTGTCAAAAGGAGAACTGCTGAACAGAGGATGTTTAAACGAGCTGTTATGCGTGTACTTTTTACACGATCTGACAGCACTATGGTGCCTGAGGACTCCTCTTCTTCTCTCCATTGCTCTGCTGACATGTCCTGTTCGACTTTACCCCCCAGCCCGTCTCCGACCAACACAGGAACTGAGGAGCTGATGCAGAGAGACCCAACTCCGCAGGTCCCAATTCGCAGCAGAACGCCGCAAACGCCGGACAACAGTCAACCGTCCGTTCAGCCTGAAGCACAGCCTGCTCTGCCTTCGAGGAGGATCTCCAAACCTCCTTGTGAGTTCAGTAACATTTTTGATCAGCAACAATCACTTGAAAATGTTTTGATTCAGCCTCAAAGTGAAAGTTGCATTTCCGTTAACATTCTGATTGTCATCAGTTAAATTCACAAATTGAAACCAATGCAAATAACTGGTAGAAAAAAAGAGACAGAAAAGTTATTTAGAATATTTTAAGTTACATAATTAATCGGTTAACTAACTAAACCTATAGTGACCTTTTTTGAGGACCCAGCTCTGTATGATTTAACTGATCAGTATAACAGGGAAGTCCAGTTAATATCTGGGTTAGCTCAGTGCTGCAGACTTTTTAGGTTTATCTGTGTCCTACTTTACAGAAAGAGCTACTATGTATGGTATTTGTACCTTATTCCTGCCTTTTACTGGAAATGAAAGTTCCTGCAGCACTTACATTAATACCTGCCTGTAAAACTGGCAAAAAAATGTATCCTTCCAGCATGAGGACTGTGTTGTCCTTCCTGGTAGATTAGAGTTACGCCACGATTGGCATCAAGATAATTTCGGTCAAGAAAAACTCTTCTTTAGTTGTTGTGCTTTGGTTCCGAGCAGCTTTTCAGCAGGAACCAAGACATATTCTGGTTGTTTCCTGTCTATCCTGTAAGTTGAAAGCTTTTCCAATCTTCACGGTACTTTTTTATATATATCTGCAGGATGTGCTTCACTACGTCCTGCAAAGTTCAAAAAGAAAAAGTGTCTGAAAACACTTGTGCATGGGCATAAAATCTCTCACATGCATTGTTAGTTTTTCATTGTTATTATGACTTGCAGACATCCTTATGCTTTTAAGACTTGTTTTTCATTTAATCTTATCTGCGTTGTTTGAACCAATAAAGCAGAGGATTGAGTTAGCGAGCAGTTTCATATTTTCCATATATTCTGGTTTGATCGGTCTTTTTTTGTTTGTTTTTAGAGTGATTAGAAGAACTGAACCAACATGTTATCTAATATTTTATTTTTTATAATGAAGGGAAGTTTAAAAAGAAAATATTTTGTAGGTCATGACTTCATGCCTCAATTGGCATACCAGTCATCATTGTACAGCAGTTACAAGCATAGCTTACATCTGTTCAATTTTCTCCTGTCTTCCCAGCTCACATAAACTGTATTTTATACAAAGTAATAAACTATACAGCTGTGAATAAACATGTAGTATACATACTGAAATGTACAAGTGGGTGTGTGTTCTGTTTTGTAGTAGGGAAACTTGTGCATAAAACAACGGCTGGTGTGTAAACAACTCCTTGATTTGGTTCGTTGCAGTAACCTGTGCGATTAGTAGAGCAAAGGTAGAGAGAACCGAATGCAGAATTCATCACTCCGTCACAAAAAGAGTGCCATTCATCAAATTAAACAAAAGCATCGCCAAGTTCAAACTTCTCCAAAAATGTTAACGCCATTAATAAGAGGGCGACACTGAATCTAGAGCATCTGATTCTCTCGCGTTTTTTTATTTCAGTGTATTTACAACCACTTGACAAAGTCAATTATAATGTAATTGTACAGACAGTTGTCAAGTCAAGTACTTACATTCCAATTGATCCTAGTTATCAAACAATCCAGTCAAATTCAGTTTATTAATCAAATTGGTTAAAAGGTTTTCTGTCTTCATATGGGCCATATGGACTGTTGCCCTGGGCAGAATTAGAAAGAGGGAGGCGCACAAGCACTAGATGAAAAACAAAAACATAGCTGCCAGTTGCTTTTATGCTTGTCCAGTTAATAGGGAGCTGCCACCTGCTGTTTGCTGCTGAGAATAAGATTGTTTTAGGTGCTTTATGTGGGGCTGCAGTGCATTTTATCCTACCTCAGGATTTAGATGATTTCCTGCAACTGGATTGTTTGGAGGGCAAAGGGAGCAACTCGACCTGGGTGCAGGGTGTTATTCATGCAAGAACTTATTTATTTGTTTTAAGTATGGCGTTATACAAAAACATAACCTCTATTATGTATTCTGGCTTATGTTGACAAACGTGTTTGACCGCATATATGTCACCATATCTTGCCAAAAATAGATCTCAACTTTTGGCACCACATTTCCAATAAAAATAACAATAACAAGCATGAGGAACAATTTGAGCTGTCACTTCTGGTTATGCTGCTTCTTTCCTCCTGCCAGTCGGCTCTCTGTGTCACAGTTTTAAAATAGGCAGCACTCCTCTAAAGGAACACACAAGCCGACCCGTGGTGAGCGTTAACCAGTTTAGGCAAAGAAACAAGAATTCAAGCGTGGGGACATTTCTGGTTTAAGCTTAAGACAAAAGACAGGGAGAGGTGGGACCTTTACTGTGTATGAGCTGGTAGGTCAACTTTTCTATTATAACAGAAACACTGACCCAAAAACTCAAGCAGGTCCTTATTGTTCAGAAACTAGATTGGTTAACTATTGTCTTTTAGTGATTTATTATTGTTTAATCTGCTTGCAAGTTTGTTGATAGCTCCAGGAAGTGAGTCCAGCAGCTTTTGTAATGGCCAACCATTTCCTTCTTTTGCTAATGTATAAACAATTCATACATGGAATAATAGGGTATGAAAATTACTCATTTTGTTTATTCCGATGTGTTTGGGATATAGATAATCGAAAAATTAAAGTAGATATTTTAATAATTTAAGAAAGCATTTTTTGCAAATAATCTTCCTCTCTTCATAAATAGTATGTCTACTCTCAGTATGTTTCTAATAACTGGTATGACTAGAAATTAATATTTTGCATGCAGAAGGCATGCAGTTGTGCTTAACATTTAACACCATACCTGGGAATATTTTTTCTGAAAGAAAAAAGCTGCAAGAGACAAACTTGAACCTTGTTTTGCACACTGACGTTTTGAGATTACTCTTGCACGTATTCACAAACAGAATAGACAGATTTGAGACCACTGTAAATGCAGGTAACTTGAGGTTATGGGCTGTGGTATTTCTGCATTTTCTACAAAAGTGGCGACAATGACAACACAGAGTGAAACACATTTTTTGTGTCAGCTTCAAACTGGATGTTGCTGCCTATTATGTCCTGAATAGGTTTATGTAAATATTCTCTGACTTCAGAGCCTAGTACCTCAGGGTAGTAATATTTATGGATTTCCAAACTAATAGCTTAAGGTAATGGGTCTCAGAGCTCTCTATTAGAACCATGTTGTTTAACTTTAAAGATGAGGTCTGAAATCTCATTGCTCGCATTTGTAAAATTATTTTAAATTTTCTTCTGCCAGTCCATTTTGTTCTAACTTAAACTTTGCAACTTTTCATTTCCTTCTTTTTCTAGTCTGTATTTCAGCTGATAATAGTTCTGATGACTACGAGGATACAGACCTGTTTAACTCCAGTGTCCGGCAAAGGAAGGTGGCAGACAGGGTAAGGGGATGTATAGTATGTGATAACCCTTCACTCCTTCTGCTTTCTGCTACATAATGTGACCACCAATTGTCTCTTCCAACAGGAGATGTCCCTGCAAGTGCCCATTAACCAAAAAGAGCGGCTCTGCTCTTTTTATAGTGATGACGAGCTGTTAGATGAAAATGAGTGAGTGAAGCTGCTTCAATATTGTGATCGTTTTAGTATTTGGTCTTTGTAAATTATTAAAAAAAACAGAACACTCTTGTTTAGTTTTATACATCACATTTTCACCAGGTCTTAGCTCCTGACATACAGTATTTTGTTTCCTTACAGATTTCTTCTGCTATTTCTGTCACATTTACTTGTGAATAAACAGTTTTGAAAGCTAGGTTCAGTTACTCTAACCAGACGTGTATAATCAATAAATCACATAAATAGAAACTGTCTGACAACATGAAGTAGGCTAAAAGAGCTCAAAAAGCAACACATCATTCTCTGATCTAAAGAAATTCAAGAACTGATGAGAAACAAAGTCAATGACATTTAGGAGTCTGGAAAGGGTTGGAAAGGCATCTCTAAGCTTTTGGGACTCCAGTGAACCACAGTAGGAGCCATACACAAATGAAGTAACAGGAAACCGTGACCTACTGGCCTACCAAAACTACTCCTAGACCACGTCGATATCACATCCAGACAGCCACAAAAGAAACAAGAACAACTTATATAGCACTTCTGTCCTCCCTTTTCCCAGTTAAGTTCAGACTTCAGGATTAAACATTAAAAAAAGAGACTGAGCAAAAGGAATCTATTTAATGGTTGATGGCCATTAAAATTATGCGCAGCTCCTAGATTTCTGCAGCATTTCAGTCAAGTTGAGGTCAGAGCTTTGACTGTACTATTTAAACACCTTAGTTCTAGATTTTGAAAGCTCAAAAAATATACAACAGAGTAAATTTCTGTAATACTTTGTTCAGCCTTGTTAGTGTCTTAGTTCCTTGTTTAAAAGTAGCAGCCTGAATGAACAGCTGGTATGTTCTCATAGAAAATACAGCTTGCTTTCAAACAGCTTCTTACATCTCTGTCCTCCCCTGTCTTCATTTTTTTAACACCTCACTTAAAATGAGTATCTTGGAGTCCTTCTCTCTCAGCAACTGCATCCACACTGAAGAGCACTACTGTTGGCTTAACCTGGAATAGCTTAGTGTGGTGTACTGACAGAACAAGATTGTATTTTTGAGTGTCTGACCAGTCATTCCAGGGTCCATCAAGCTTAACTCACTAACCAATTTTTTGGTGTATCATTACTTTGTTCTTCACTTTTTTCCGGTATTTTGTTGTAGATTTCTGCTTTCGCTGTATTACTTATAGGTTAATGATCGCAGTTGGGCCAAACTTCAGCCGTCTGAGAGATTGCTTCATATTTTACTCTTGACTACTTTGTTATACAGATGAGTTCTGATGCACCTGATAATGACTTTAATTGGCATCAGTGTCGTGTGCTAAGTACTAAGCTAGTATGAGGGGTTTAAAATTCACCCAGCACTGACAATCCTCTGAGATAGGTACTGAGGTGGTGTCAGACCTGAACTATCATATGCAGGCGTGGGATGGAGGTAAAGCATGCATTACTCTGGTCTAGTCAACAGCACTATTGTCACCCAGCTCATTCTCCAGTGATAGCTTGTTGTGTGTAAGCACAGCGATGCCACTTTAGTTTGCAGTGTGTAACCTTCTGAATGTGTTGTCAATCTACTCCTGGAGTTATTTTGGTAGGCTGGCCACCACCAAAAAGGTTCACTGCTGTTCCATGTTTTTCCATTAGTGGATAGTGGATCACACTGTGGTCCACTGGAGTCCCAAAGCCATAGAAATAAATGTGTGACCATTTTCAAACTGATAAATGTCAATGACTTTTGTTTCTCATCTGTTTTTGAATCTCTTTAGATTGGTGCATGGTGTGTTGCTTTTTGAGCTCTTTTTTGCCCACTTCATGTTGCCAGACAGGTTCTATTTAAGTGATTTTAAATGAGGTCTTTCCCAAGCAGGCCTACGTGTGACTAGTGAATTTGAACTCAGCTTTTCAAAAATGTTTCGGATTACAATTTATTCATGATTTCACAAACCGGTCATTATATTTAATTAAATCAGAGTCGGTGTCAAAATCCAGTCCTGCAACTTCTGGATGTGACTCAGGTTTGTTGGACCAGGGACACATATAAAAGTTTCAGGACACCAGCTCTTAAGGACTGGAGTTAGAGAGCTGTGACTTTGGATGTCTCTGTCTGATATTAAATCTATTTCTTTTGATGATCTGAAGCATAAATGTGAATAAAAGCAAAAACAGAAGGCATTTGTAAGAAGATATTTACTTTTTCACACCCTCCAACATATGATGTGCTTGTTTGACTCGTTCCTGTGCAGCTCCCCCCCTTGGCAGAGTGAGAGCATCGGCAGCCAGACTGGCAGCTTCTGCCTGCCTCACACCGGCAGACTGTCTACACCCATTAAGGAAGACAGTTCCCAACACTCTGCTGTCATCAAGATGGGATGGCTGGACAAGAATCCACCACAGGGGTAAAAATCACTGATTTAAAAACTTATCATGGAGTACGAAACTCTTTATAATAGTGAAAATGAATTAGTAAAAATGTTACCCACAGGAGAGCTCTTTGGCGCCACTTGTATTATGTTAAAATATTTGAATGTTTATTAAAATGGTGCTCTATGTTTCCTCACACACAGGGCTCTTTATTACCAGAGACGCTGGGTTAAGCTAGAGGTTGACTATCTAAGATACTTTGATAATGAAAAGGTAACGTAAGACGATGTACCTTTTTAAATTTCAGTCCTACATGTGCACAGATTTAACTGTTGTGTTGCGTTGTGTTGTGTTGTGTTGTAGGAGGTGTATTCCAAGGGGTTCATCTCAACAGTATTTATCACTAATGTGTCCAGCGTGGGGGAGCTGAAGTTTGAGGTTGCCACAAACAACCGAACATTTATCTTTAGGGCTGAAAGCGAAGGTCTTTTTTTTCTTTGTTATATATATTCTCACCAATGCAGTTTACAGTGCACAAGTTCCTAGTTATCCATTTTAATTTGTGCACTCTGTTTTACCAAAAGCATGTGTTTTTTGGTCGTCTATTGCAGCTGAACGAAATGAATGGGTGACTGTACTGCGGGACTACACCGGGGGGCGCCATAGCCAAAGCACCATAAACGCTGGTTCATCGTTGGCCCCAGACTCTCAGGGCTATTTGGAGCTCAGAGGACTACGCTCCAAACTTTACACTGTTGTTGCTTCAGATAAAGTCTTCCTCTATAAAAACATAGATGTAAGAGACTTCAAAGATCAAATATATATCAATATTGTGTTTTTGGGTGATGGGGAAAAAAACAACTGTTTTCATTTTTCTTCCAGGACTATCGTATCGGAGTGGGAATCACATCCATTGATATGAACGTAGGAAATGTGAAAGACTCTGATCGTCGTAGCTTTGATCTCACCACACCTTACCGCATATTCAGGTAATCTGGTTGAAGAAAGCAAAACAAACAAACAAACAGAAAAACAACTCATGAGGCTCTTTCAGTTTTACAACAGTAACAGTAAAGTTCAATGTAAATAAATTACAGTGAACTGAAACATAAACTGAAATTTATTTCTGCCATTCAATCCAAAAAGTAAAAGTCATGTATTATATAGGTTCATTAAACACAGTTGTTCTGTTTTGTTTTTATTTCAGTTCATTTAAAGCTGACAGCTAATGAAAGCCCAAAAAGATTCAGTTTCTCAGAATATAAAAATATAAGACAAATAAACAAATGATTTTAATAAATAAATGTCAGCCTACTGAAAAGCAAGTCCACGTCCTGTACTGTATGTGTGCTCAAAACGTAGTTTGCATGACTTACTGCATCAGTGTAACGTGACGTGGTTGTGATCAGCTTGTTGCCCTGCTGAGGTGCTCAGGAGGCCTATGTTGCAGCCTTCAGCTCGTCTCTTTTGGTGTTTCATATCTTCCTCTTGACGAGACCTCACAGATTCTCTGTGGGGTTTACTTATTTAATGTTAATGTTAATTAATATTTAATGCTTTTCTCAATAGCCTGCTGTGCAGCTGTCTCCCACTGGCCATTGCTATTATTTAGCATGCAATCTAGTTGTGATTTTTGTTGGTGTATTAGTAAATCTGTCTTGAAAATAAGGATAGTTGTTTTTATTATCTCTGGACTAGCAAAATATACCCAAAAAAGTTTCCCAGGTAGCCGTTCTTACATTTCTTACAGTATATTTTTGTACTAACGTGAAAACTAAGAAGCAATTTACTTCGTTCCAAGTTTCTATTTATTTTTTAAAAAGCAACATAAAATCCCTTCATTGTAAATCAGTGGTTGAATTGGCGCGTTGTATTGTTAGGCTGCTTATAGAAATGATAGAAATTATAAAGTTTTACTGTCAGATTGCCCTAATCTTTCCTCTGAGCACTCTGCTGGGTATCTGTCAAGAATGAGAAAAGCTGTTGTGATGTGGGGGGTGGGGGGTAAGGGGTGGGGAGGGGTGGGGTGGTGGTATGTGCACAAACACGTGTGGCTGTTGACAGGATGGGGAACTGTGAAAAGCCCTGCATTTTTCTGTAGACTGTTTTCTGATGTGTGTGTGTGTTATGACTGCATCACAACACACTTATATGTTGATAACTTGCTGTTGTCGGAAAGTCAGATCACATCAGAAACGTATGTCCTATTTTCCCTTTTCTTCTACATCTTTCTGGTTTTAGTTTTCATTTTAAAGCGTATGAGATAATTTCGGTTGAGAAGCTAATTTTTTTCTGAATTTTTGACATGTTTTTCCCTCTCTGCTAAACTTTTTATTTAAATTGTGCTGTTCTTCTGAACGTTGTGTGAAAAGGACTACATGTTTTACATCAGGTTTTCAAAATTATTTAGAAACTATTCAAATAATGATGGTTGATGTTTACACGTAACCCACAGCTTGCATGTCATGATAATGGGTTTCCTTTGACTCTACAATACCTACTAGTATATTGTTTGCCTTGCAGAATGTAATTTCTACCAGTGATTGATAATTACTGATGTCGAACTGCTATTCATATGAGCATGACTATAGATTTCTGTTGTGCATGATGAAAACAAAAGACTTGTATTCATATTTGGATGAATTATTTCTCAATTCAGATTCTCTCCATGGCCTCGGTTTGCCTGTTTCCACAGTTTTATAGCGGAGTCGGAGCAGACGAGGGAGCAGTGGGTGAAGGCCATGAGGAACGCCATAGGAGAGGCGCTGTCCAACAGCGAGGTGGTCGAGCGGATCTGGGCGGAGCCTAGCAACAGTTTGTGTGCAGACTGCAGCACTCCGAATCCAGACTGGGCAGCCATCAACTTGTGTGTGGTGATCTGCAAGAGATGTGCAGGTTGGTGTGAGTGTATTTGGATGTGCATCAAGTTTAGTTTTGTTTACCACAAGTGTAGAAGACCATGCAACATTTTCCAGACTGTCATTGTTTATTAAACCAACAAAGCTGTGGGGAAAAACTAAATGGAACACATAATATTTCAATTCAATTCAATTCAGTTTTATTTATATAGCGCCAATTCACAACACATGTTGTCTCAAGGCACTTCACAAAAGTCAGGTACACACATTCCAATTAGTCCTAACCATTGAACAGTGCAGCTCAGTTAGTTATTTAATTCAAATTGGATAAAAAGTTTTTCTGTCTACAGGAAACCCAGCAGATTGCATCCAGTCAGTGACTTGCAGCATTCCTCCTCCTGGATAGGCGATGTAGAGACAGTGGACAGTCACTGGCTTGACTTTGCAGCATGGAAAATCCCCTAAAAAAAAAGAAAAAAAAAGGAACAAAGAGAAAAAAAAGAAGATAGAAGGGGAAGAATAAGAAAAAAAAGGGGAAAAATCTGATATCTAATGTAGCATGCATGTAGGACAGCGGAGAAGGAAAAACTCCCTTTTAACAGGAAGAAACCCGCCCGCAGAACCAGGCTCAGTTTGAGCGGCCATCTGCAACCATCGCCTGGGGTTAGAGAGAACAGAGCAGAGAGACACAAGAGAACAAAGAAGCACTGACCCAGGAGTACTTTCTATGGGAGGAAAAGTAAATGTTAATTGATGTAGCTCTTTCGGTCTTTTTCACCTAGAAAGAAGGAACAGATAAACTCTGAGCCAGTTTTCAAGTTTAGAGTCTGAAAGAGAGCACATAGAGTTAGTTACAGTAAAAGCTCAGTCAATCGCCATGTCTAGGAGAGAGAAAGGGTTAAACACTAAAAGACAGTGCCATGTGGATCATCGGTAGAGGGTGAGCATTAAGTTGTTGACGGCAGAAGCTTGGACGATGCCCCTCTCCAGAAAGGCGTCACAGGTAGACACAGAGTCAGGCCAGGTGTAGCTTCTATGAAGAGAAAAGAGAGAGAACAAAGTTAAAAGTTGAAATAACAGCAAATAATGCAAAATTGGAGAGTAGTGTGGGAATGTAGCGAAGAGGGTGAAAGTGGTCATTATGTCCTCCAGCAGCCTAAGCCTATAGCAGCATAACTACACACAAGAAAGTTTCCGTTCTATCTCATTTACAGTTAAATACGCGCTTATTTTCAAACAATGTCCGTTTCAAGGAACTCCCCACAAAGGGTCCCACTGATGGTCAACATTGTTACACTAAAAAACCACAAGGATTGGGATACCTCTCTCTGTCAGACTGATTAAACCATTGGAAAAGAGAAGGGGTCATACGGGTAGCAGAATGGAGGGTGTGTTTGGCACCTCAAACCATAACTGAGGGCCGGTTTAGGCTAACCACGCTCCCCCTTACTCCATCCACGAGGGAGTGGAGGAATGCCTCCTCCCTGATAAAAATAAGCCACACTAACTATAAGCTTTATCAAAAAGGAAGTTTTAAGCCTAGCCTTGGAAAGTAGACAGGGTGTCGTCCAGCCTCATCGGACTAAAAACTGGGGAGCGGGTTCCACAGGAGAGGAGCCTGATAACTAAAGGATCTGCCTCCCATTCTACTTCTAGAGACTCTAGGAACCACCAAGTAAACCTGCAGTCGGAAGAATCGAAGTGCTCTGTTAGGGACATATGGAACAATCAGATCTCTGATGTATGATGGAGCCTAGATCATTAAAGGCTTTATATGTTAGGAGTGAGATTTTAAATTCTATTCTGGATTTAACAGGGACATCCATGAAGGGCAAGCTAAAATAGGAGAAATATGATTTCTCTTTTAATTTTCATCAGAACTTTTGCTGCAGCATTTTGAATCAGCTGAAGGCTTTTAACTGCATTTTGTGGACATCCTGATAGTAAAGAATTACAATAGTTCAGCCTTGAAGTAACAAATGAATGGACTAGTTTTTCAGCGTCACTCTTGGATAGAAAATTTCTAATTTTGACAATGTTCCGAAGAAGAAAGAAGGAAATCCTAGAAACCTGTTTAATATGGGATTTAAATGACATGTCCTGGTCAAAAGTAACACCAAGGTTTTTTACTTTATTACTGGAGGTCAATTTAATGCCGCCCAGGTTAAGTGATTGACTAAGCAGTTTCTTTTTTAAAGACTCCGGTCCAAAGACGACAACTTCTGTCTTGTCTGAATTTAGAAGCAGAAAATTTAAAAGTCATCCAAGTTTTTTATATCTTTCAGACATGCTTGTAGTCTATCTAACTCGTTGGGTTCATCAGGATTTATGGATAAGTAAAGCTGAGTATCATCAGCGTAACAGTGAAAATTTATTCTATGCTGCCTGATAATTTGACCTATTGGAAGCATAATAAGTAAAGAGAATTGGCCCAAGTACTGAACCCTGTGGTACTCCACAATTAACCCTAGAGTTTAAAGATGATTGATCATTTACAGGAACAAACTGGAATCTGTGAGACAGATAATATTTAAACCAACCTAGCTCTGTTCCCCTGATCCCCCCTATTCCAGCCTTTTTAAGAGAATATTATGGTCGACTGTATCAAATGCAGCACTGAGATCTAAGAGGACAAGTACAGACACAAGTCCATTATCTTAGGCCATAAGAATATCATTAGTGACTTTAACCAGAGCTGTTTCAGTGCTATGATAAGCTCAGAAACCTGACTGAAACTCTTCAAACAGGTCACTTCTGTGTATATGCTCACACATTTGATTAGCAACTATTTTCTCAAGATTTTAGACTAGATTAGTAAGGGATTGGATTGGTCTGTATTTAAGTCATCTCGATCAAGCGAGGTTTTTTTAAAGCAAAGGTTTAATTACAGCTACCTTAAAAGCTTGTGGTACATACCCATTTACTAAAGATACATTAATCATATTAAAATGGGCTTATAATCAGAGGAACACTTCCTTAAATAATTTGGTTGGGATTGGGTCTAACATACAAGTTGAAGGTTTAGATGAAGCTAATATTTCTGATAACTCAGGAAGCTCCACAGGATCAAAACAGTCCAAACACAGATCAGGTTCTACAGTTACTTCCAATGTTGTCTCACTTGTTGAGGATGAAATAATCATCTTCGGGAGTATGTCAAAGATTTTCTTCTTAATAGAATCAATTTTATTTTGGAAGAATCCCATAAAGTCATGACTGCTGAGAGCTAAGGGAATGGATGGCTCAACAGAGCTATGACTCTGTGTAAGTTTAGCAACTGTATTGAAGAGAAACCTAGGATTATTCTTGTTCTCTTCTATTAAGGATGAGAAATAAGCTGTTCTAGCTTGGTGAAGTGTCTTTTTATACAACAGTAGGCTATTTTTCCAGATTAAGTAGGAATCCTCTAGGTGTGTAGAGCGCCATTTACGCTCCAATTTTCTAACATTGTGCTTTAAGGTACGCAGCTCTGAATTAAACCAGGGAGCCTGCCTCCTATGAATAATTTCCTTCTTTTTCAAGGGGGCTGCATTGTCTAATGCACCACGCAATGATGAAGTAACACTCTGAACAAGAGAATCAATTTGTGAAGGGGAAGAAACAAAATTATTGCCCTCCACTCTGTTTTTCTGTGATAATGAGGAAATTAAAAGTGGAACAGATTCTTTAAAGGTTGTTACAGCATTGTCTGATAATGATCTACTATAATGAAATTTTCTTTCAGGTGTGGAGTACTCGGTTAAATTAAACTCAAAGGTTATTAAAAAATGGTCAGACAGCACAGGGTTGTGAGAAAATATTGTTATGTCTTTACACTCAATGCCATATGTCAGCACAAGGTCCAGAGAATGAAGACAAAGGTGGGTAGGTTTGTTAATGTTTTGAGTAAAGCCAATTGAGTCTAAGATACCATTAAAGGCTATATTTAAGCTATCACTTTCAGTGTCAACATGAATGTTAAAATCCCCCACTATAATAACTTTATCTGTATTTAACACTAAATCAGATAAAAGGTCTGAAAACTGATCTAAAAATTGAGCGTAAGGGCCTGGTGGACGGTACAAAACAACAACAGAAGTGGTTTTAGTGCTTTGCAATTTGGATGAGAAAACTAAGGATTAAATATTCAAAAGAGTTGTAGCTATTGATTGGTCTGGGACTAATCAATAAATCGGACTGAAAGATGGTTGCTACTCCTCCTCCTTGCCCAGTATTTCAAGGAATGTGAAAATTTAAATAATTAGTAGGAGTTGACTCATTTATAGTAACATAATCCTCTTGCTGCAGCCAGGTTTCTGTGAGGCAAAATAAATAAATCTGATTGTCACAAATCAGGTCACTAACTAGCAAAGTCTTTGAAGAGAGAGATCTTATGTTCAGTAAGCCACATTTAATTGTTTTATTTTTATTTTTAGTCTGAGTTGTGTTTATTTTATGGGGATTTTCCTGATTTCCTCTTTTTAGATTTTTTTTAATCTATTCAATTTTGGCCGTGGGCGAGACACTGTCTTAATAGGGTAATGGGTGGGTAGCAGTACAGAAGCTGCAGAGAGGAGTGTTAAACTACGACCCTGCTTCCTGGTCTGAACCCTGGGTTGTCAGAGTTTGGGGAGAACTAATAAATTCGGCCAGATTCCTAGAAAGAAGAGCTGCTCCATCCAAAGTGGGATGGTTTGCCGTCTCTCCGGATCAGACCAGGTTTTCCCCAAAAATGTTTGCCAAATTATCAATGTAGCCCACATTGGGGTTTTCTGGACACCACCTAGACAGCCAGCGGTTGAATGACAGCATGCGGCTAAACATGTCATCACTGGCTAAATCGGGGGGGGGACCAGAGAAAATTACGGAGTCCGACATTGTTTTGGCAAACTTACACACCAAAAGCAACACTAACTTTAGTGCCCTCCGATTGACGTAACCGGGTGTCATTACCGCCAGCGTGAATAACAATCTTACTGTATTTACGTTTATCCTTAGCCAGCATTTTTCAGGTATGATTTAAGTCGCCCGTTCTGGCCCCTGGCAGACATTTGACTATGGTCGCTGGTGTCTCTAGTGCCACGTTTCAGACTATGGAGCTACCAATTACCAGAGTTGGCTTCTCAGCGGGTGTGTCGCTGAGGGGGGAAAATCTATTAGAAACGCAGACGGGTTTTGGGGTGACCTGTGGGCTGAGATCTAGAACTATGCTTCCTGCGTACCGTCACCCAGCCGGCCTGAGATCCCGGCTGCACGGGCTCTGCTGGAGGACTGCTACGGGGAGCTACCCTCGGTGGCTCCGCGCTAGCTAAGGGGCCTCGGCTATCTGCTGGTTTTTCAACAGCGCGGAGCCGGGCCTCCAAATCCGACAACCTCGCCTCCAAAGCTACAAAAATGCTACATTTATTACACGTACCATTATCAGTAAAGGAGGCAGAGGAGTAACTGAACATCTGACACAGAGAGCAGGAGAGAGGAGACTCAGAGAGAGAAACAGCAGAACGGGTAGCCATGGTGGAGCTAAAGCTAACGCTAAGCTAGCGGCCCCTTACCACTACTAGAAAAAAAAAAAACTGTGTAAAACACGGAGAGTCGCCAAACGTTAAATACAGCAACAGAAAGTATGTGTTTTAACGTGCTTATGTATTATAACAAGTAAGCGATATCACAGTAGAGAGAAATCAGATCAAAGTTTAATGTTGGTCGTGAAGCTCACAGTAGTTTTTCCTATGTTGGTGTCGATCTAGTTACTTTGAAAGTACAAATACACCAAGAGACATACATTCGCAACCCATAATCCTCTCACCCTCACAAGCAGCAGAGTCAGCTTCAGAGGGGAGAGAGCAGCTTACATCATGTTTGATACAAGTAATTTGGCATCTGGTCTCAAACAGGCACAGTACATTGATGAAGCAAACAAAGTTGTGTGTAAACTCAAGGCCATGTCAGTTGAACAAAATGTTCAACATCTTGGAAAAAAACTGTGACTTAAAGGTTACATTCACTGATGAGTCTTTTGGAAATCTTTCAGATTGGGGTATACCTCACTGTTTGAATGGGTGAAGATGAGAGACTCTCCTATTTCTTGGCAGTCAAAGAGATTTAAAGAGTCATCAGGAGCACACTTTCAGGTGAAGCGCTAGATATGTCTGAGAGGACTGATAATACCAATCTTCTCTCCACTCTTTTTTTGTGAACTCAATGCTGGTAGTACTGATTACCCTCTCCCAATAGATTCTGTCACTCCCAGTGCTGCACTTAAGTCAAATAATGCCCCTTTTCCACTGGCTCGATATGACCAGCCTGGAACAGCTCCGCACA
Source organism: Crenichthys baileyi (assembly GCA_036173005.1). NCBI lineage: Eukaryota > Metazoa > Chordata > Actinopteri > Cyprinodontiformes > Goodeidae > Crenichthys > Crenichthys baileyi. Next base: position 94,066 of record JAHHUM010002210.1, read on the forward strand.
TTGTATTTCCATTGACCCGCTTTCGCTCTGCTGAAGGGAACACCTCCTGGAGGCGCGGCTTTAAAGCATCATGTGTCGTGCTGCATAACCACGAATGAAGCACTACCGCGATGTGCGATAAAAACCTTGGCTGGCCATTTGATCGGCTACGTCAGCAAACACCTTTTCATTCCTTGTCGCCCCATCCAGCTGCCGCTGAATATTGCAGTCTCCTATGATCGCCAGAAAAGCTTGCATCTCGTCGTTGCTCCAAGGGGCGACTTTTCCGGATAACTGTGCGGACTCCATCATATGTTTCTCTCACTTGCTTGAATGCCCGTTTGAACATGCCGGTTGTTTTTTTTTATGCTGGTCGACTCTTACGGCTGGCCGCGCCCACGGCCAATCAGTGAACAGCCGTTTGTTCACGTCACGTACAGTACCGACTCGGCCTCGCTTAGCCCTGCTAAGAAGGAGGTACCAAAACCGGTATTGAAATAACAGTAATGGAAATGCTCGCGAAGCCAGCCAAATCGAGCCAGTGGAAAAGGGACAAAAGTTTGTTTTCAAGAAAAGGCTTCGCTTTGAAATCAGCTTGATCAAAGAACTGATTCAAACTAAGAAAGTCCATCAGGTGTTGTGGTCTCAAACAAAATATCAACTCGCAGACTGTTTAACAAAAAAGGGAACATCCACAGCTTTGCTGCTTAAGACTCCTTATGAAGGACATTGGACTGTGCAATACATTTATTCATGACTTGTTTCATATTTTTACAATAATGTTTCTCTATACTTCTCTTGTTCAGTCAGTGTCTGAATCACAGCCCTTGTGGCTTTATACTCTGCTGCTGCTTCTTGTCCTTTGGCAGAGGAGCCATACGAGATAACTGTATTAGCTTTAAATGGGCTATGAACAGAGACAGTTATGCAGCTAGAGGGTGTACAGGGGTTGGACAATGAAACTGAAACACCTGGTTTTAGACCACAATAATTTATTAGTATGGTGTAGGGCCTCCTTTTGCGGCCAATACAGCATCAATTCGTCTTGGAAATGACATATACAAGTCCTCCACAGTGGTCAGAGGGATTTTAAGCCATTCTTCTTACAGGATAGTGGCCAGGTCACTACGTGATACTGGTGGAGGAAAACGTTTCCTGACTCACTCTTCCAAAACACCCCAAAAGTGGCTCAATAATATTTAGAGCTGGTGACTGTGCAGGCCATGGGAGATGTTCAACTTCACTTTCATGTTCATCAAACCAATCTTTCACCAGTCTTGCTGTGTGTATTGGTGCATTGTCATCCTGATACACGGCACCGCCTTCAGGATACAATGTTTGAACCATTGGATGCACATGGTCCTCAAGAATGGTTCGGTAGTCCTTGGCAGTGACGCGCCCATCTAGCACAAGTATTGGGCCAAGGGAATGCCATGATATGGCAGCCCAGACCATCACTGATCCACCCCGATGCTTCACTCTGGGCATGTAACAGTCTGGGTGGTACGCTTCTTTGGGGCTTCTCCACACCGTAACTCTCCCGGATGTGGGGAAAACAGTAAAGGTTGTTGTAGAAAAATCAGTTTTTACCAAGACAGAGACTGATGATTGTCACTCAGAATCAGCTTTATTATAATCTTGCAAGAGAGAAGGATTTTTACAGCATTGGAGATGCGCTCAGTAG
>JAHHUM010002211.1:0-92943 GCA_036173005.1 Crenichthys baileyi
TTTAGAAGGTCTTTAAAAGTGATGCCCTGGGAGATGATTGGCTGAGGAGAAGTGCGGACCTGCCGTTGATTGGAGCAGCCAGTGAGGAGTGATTGGACGTGGCGGGGTGGTGAGTCTTCCATGTTGAATTTTCATTTAAACTCCATTAGTACAGTATATTTCAGTAAGTTATGTGAAAGGAGAACTCAAAGTATATGGCCTCATTACACAGTGGTTTATTTCAAGTGTTTATTTCTGTTATTTTTGGTTATTTTATGTAGGGGTAAACAAAATATTTTAATGCAGAAAAGTGTGATGTGCTGCACAGTAAATGCAATCAATATCTGGTTATGGCTCCTTTTGCATGAATTACTGCATCAGTGCAGTGTGGTATGGAGACTATCAGCACTTCGTCTGTGTTTAGGAAGACCATGTGGCTTTAATAACAGTCATCTGCATTGTCTGATTTAGTGTCTTTCATCACTCTCTTGACAATAGCCAACAGAATTCCTATGGGGTTTAGATCAGTAGACATTGCTGGTCAATCAAGCACAGTAATACCATGTTAATTAAACCTGGTGTCGATACTTTTGGCAGTGTGACCAGATGCCAAGTCCTGCTGGTAAAGTAAACTGGTATCTCTATAAAGCTAGTCAACAAAGGAAAGCATGAAGTGCTTCACAATTTCCTGGTAGATTAAATCTGAAAAAATGACATTAGACCACTTCAGTGCATTGCGTCTTCTCCTTAGCCAGGTAACACACTTGTGACCTTGTGTCTGGTTCATTCGTGGTTTTACACAAGAAATACCATAGCTGTTGCCGGTGTCCGGGATATGTCTATGGATGGTGACTCTTAAAGAATTAAATCCAACTGCATGAATTGAGAATCTCACAAACTTTTTAAAGCGGTTGTTATTCCTGTTGTTTGTGCACCTTTTTCTGCAGCAATTTTTTTCCTTTCAGTCAACTTTCTTAGCCTTGGATACAGCCCTCTGTAGCAGGCAACTTCCTTAGTAACAACCTTTTGGCGTTATGGCGTAACCTCTGGCCCTTTTCCACTGGCTCGTTTTAGACGGCGCTCCACTCGGTTTCGCTCTACAGTAACAGTTGAGTCTCCACTGACCCACTAAGCTATGGCTTCGAGCCGCGCCTCCAGCTGTTAGTGTAGTGGACTGTGCTGCTATTAACATTAATCTGTGATATTTGTCACATTAAAGTAATCTGCATGAAACGACAAGAAATAAATAATTGAATACAAAATAAAAACATAAAAAAATTAAATACTAATAATGTTTGTATTATTGTATATGCAAGAATGTCTTATATATGTTTTTTCATGTATAAAATGATCCACTGGGATAATTATCTGGACCACACCAGTCAGTACTCATAAAATTAGGCTCAGGGGTTCTGATTTAAGGGGGGTGTGGCAGGAGAAGCAGAGAAGAGAGACGCTGCTGTCTGGATTGGTAATGCTGCAGAGTTTGCATGAAGTTACATGAATTTTAAAAAGAAGTAAAGACCTGCCGGGAGCAGGAACCAAAAAAACTGGGCAGGAAAGGAAAAATGCTCGCAAAGCGAACTGAGGGGAATCGAGTATGGTCAAATCAAAACCGTGGAAAAGGGCACTTGATGTAGAGGTGGTCCAGCACATGAACATTTCTGTATAAAAAAAAAAAAAAAACTTGTTTTAGTTTTTAGCATCTGGGTCACTAAAACCTATATCAGGTGTGGGCATCAATGGTACTAAAAGTCCATCCAATTGGTCAAATGTATTACTAGAATAATAATACATTTCATTTGACTGCACCTTTCAAGTCATTTAAGGTCACAGAACAAGAAAAGATACAAGAACAAATACAAAATAAACAATAAAAGAGCAAATGATTCAATGAAAAACAATTATTGGTATAATAAATAATGAGATAACACAGAATACGCGATCTAAAAGAAGTGAGTTTTGAGATGAGATTGAAATGAGAGAATCAGAGTCACTGGGAGCTTTGAGAGTGAGAAGGAGAAACTTGTAGTCGACGTGGTATTTAATGGGTAACCAGTGAAGATGTTGAACAATAGGAGTAATGTGTTCTATGGAGGGACTTCAGGTGATTATCCGGGTGGCTGTGTTTCCAAACTAAAGTTTATGAGTGATTTTGAGAGGAAGACCTAAAAGAAGGGAGTGCATTGAAGAGGATGGCTGTGCTGGTGGGTGTAAGAGCTGGACGGAGGCGGTTGGTGTTAAAGGTGGAAATATGCAAACCGAGTAATGTTACTGACATGTGATTGACAAGTGCTATCATGGGTGACTCGTAGCTTGATACTGTAAAACTCTGTGAAAACATCTCAGTCTGTGTGTAATGAATCAAAGTTTCACTTTTTGATTTGAATTACAGAATAAACTTTTCAATTATATATATATATATTTTGTGAGGTATTTAGGAAAGCACAAGTATTCACATACTGTATATACACACACAATAAGACCAGAGTTCAACACGCTGAAATATAAGCAGAAATTATTTTCCATATACATATGTACGTTCATAAACATCTAAGCTTTCTTCTATCTACAGCCAAATGCAGATGCATAAAAATTGAAACAAACACGGCACGACTTGGCAAGATAAAACATTTCTCAGACACACGGACCAGAAACTAAAATCACACAGAAACATAAACCTCTACACAGTAGGATGTTGGGAAAGTAGGAAAAAAATCTAAAAACATCACACACCAACATGCACAAACGCAAAAAGCCCGAGGGAATACAAACAAGAGAGCGATGAGCCATCATATGGTGTTGTGAAGCTGCGGGATACATGTCCTGATGAAGTGGGTCTCTGCATTTAATTCAACTGTAAATAAAATGTTGAAACAAAGCATATCTGAAAAGCTTTTATCTGTTTGTGTGGGTATGCATTTTTGTTTTTGTAATGATATGGACTAATTCTGTCGGAAATAAAGGTGAATAAATATGTAGCGTGTACTTGCATGGCGGGTCAGGTTTGGTTCATTTCCACCTCATCTACTTCAAGCTCATCATTCCCCGCTGAGCCAATCAGTGTCCTCTGAGACGACCTATGTCTCCAGCCGCGCCCTGAGAGCTGAGCTCGGTGATGAACTGAAAACCTGGGTTGCAAGCATGCACACCTGCCTGCTTTCAGATACACACTGGAAAGCACAATCCTGACATGCTTGAGCATCCCGGTTGGACAGGCTCTTTTTTCTCATCACCTCAGAAACCCTGGGGGATGTGAGACAAGTGGGATAAGGACGGTTGGGTACTGATAAAAGAGGCAGTTAGTACATAATTTTGAGCCGCTCCCATTTAGCAGTGCTGCTTTCATCAAACAGAGCTCCACTCGAGAGCCAGCTGATGCTCACCAAAACCCCACACACGGAGCAGGTCAATGGCAGTGCCATGGGCTGCCTGCATCAAGGATGGCCGTGCTTTTAGAGTGGGTGGTCATGCTGGCGGAACTGCCATCCGGGCTTTGAGACTCATTTGCCACCTGCCGACACATTTAATGCCAAATTAGAAAGCCTGTTGTTTCATCAGAAGCCTGGAAGTGTGGCATTTACTCAAAAAAGGAAGAAAACTTGGGGCTGATTACAGATAGCAATCAAAGCCCTTAGGTGTTCCTTTTTTTAGGGACATGAGTAAAGCATTAATATATTAAAGTACTATTCCTGTGTATTTCACTGTGTGTAAATTAGATATTTTGCCTGAGAGGAAAATAAGATAAAAGTGCATTTCATAGCTTGGTTTAAAAATTCTGTGAAATTATGCAAAACACAACGAAAATATGCAGAAATAATAGTGCAAAAGGAAAAAAAAATTATATCTAGTCTTAATACATAATATTCATTCAATTAATCATAATAATTAAACTAAACCAGGTGACCTAAATAGGGAACGGCATAGCCCTGTTAGCAACCTCTGGGTTTCTGACCACTTCGTCATCAGAGATGGCCGCGTTTCAGTCCTGCCTTCCCATAGGACAGGTGTCATATGTGATTGATTCCATTGGAAGATACACCTTATATTGATCAGCTGCCCTGCCTCGGGCAACATTTCCTCCACTAACAGGGAGATGAAATCTGCCCCCAAACAGCTCAAAGCCAATTTTATTTGAGCCAAGTCCTGTTTGTCTTGTGGGGAACAAGGAGCAGCAGATTTGTTCGAGCTGTAGGGTCAATAGCGATTTTCAAATTTTTTATGTTGATATCTTTTGAAAATCCCTAATAAACGGGTAGATTTTGAGCATAACAGACTGGATGGTAAAATTGTTTCTTGGTGCAGTGCCTAACCAAAATATTAGTTCTCCTTTGCTCTTTTTATTTGTGGTGATGTCATAACTGCAGATTTCTATTTGTTTTATTAAGATTTTAAGTGATAGACAATCGCAAACAAGGACACAGATGGAAAAGGACAAATTTTTTTCCAGGATATTTTACAAATAAAAATCAGAAAAGTATTCACCCCTTCTGTGAGGCTACTTTGCAGAACCACATTTCGCTGCAGTTTGGGGTGTGCCTCTACTAGTTTTGCACATTTAGAAACTGTACCTTTCTCCATTCTTCTTGGCGAAATGGCTCAAGCTCAGTCAGATTGGATGGGGAGCATCTATACCCATCCGTTTGTTAGTTTTGTCACAGTTTGTCAATTGGATTTAGGTCTAGAGTTTAACTAAACCATTCAAACACATGAATATACTTTGATCTGTATCATTCCATGGTATCGCTGTATGTGTAGGTTCACTGTCCTGCTGGAAGGTGAACCACTGCCAAACTCTTAAGTCTTGCTCTGACCACCTTAGCATTAACTTTGACCACCTTCCCTGTTCCAGCTGTAGAAAACATCCCCACTCCATGATGCTTCCACCACCATGTTTCACAGTGTGGATGGTGTGTTCATTGTTATGTGCAGTGTCATTTTTCTATCAAAGACGGTTTTGCAAGTAGTCCAGAATTTTCATTTAGGTGTCATATGATCATAGAACCTTCTTCCACATGTTTGCTGCAGTCCCCACATGGTTTGTGGCAAACCTTAACTGGGACTTCTTGTGGTTTTCTCTCAGCATTGTGTTTTTTCCACTCTTCCATAAAGATTTGTGGAGTGCATGACTAATAGTATTGTTTTAACAGATTCTCCCACTTGAGCTGTTGATCTCTGCAGCTTATCCAGAGTTTTGATGGGCCTCTTGGCTACATCTCTGATTAATGTTCGCCTGGTAGGTTAGCAGGCTTGCCATATGCGTTCTACCTTTTAATGAAGGATTGAACGAGGCTATGTTCAAAGCTTGGAATATCGTTTTATAACCTGCTTTAAACTCCTGCACAACATTATCCCTGACCTGTCCTGACCTATGTCTTCCTGTGCTGTTTGTTCACTAATCATCATTGAGACGTTCACAGAACAGCTATAATTACACTGTAATTAATTCTATTGGATTTTATTCTGGGTATCTGATTAAAGGGGCTAAATATATAAGCGCACCACACTATTCAAATTTTTGATGTATATTTTTCGGTAAAACCTATGCTTTTTAAATGCTTTCATTTTCTTGGAGGGTTGCTTTTCTCTGCAGGAATGCTGCTATTATTTCTAATAATAATGAAGCCTATTCGTTATGCATCTGATGAATGTGCAACCGGACTCACATGCAAATGTTGTTTATAAATAGCAACTGCAAAAAATTACATTCAGTTCAGAGTAAGCTATTTCAGGTGTATTAACGGCAGAGGGCTGTACCTGAATCAGCTAGCTTTGATTACCGACATGTGTTTACATTCATACTTCGTCGGAGGAATTAGATTTGAATTTCCTGCCACTGCTGGTGATTGATTTGGCAGCATTGGGGAAAAAAAACTATTTAATAAATGTCCTGCCATTCTTAGTTTTTGCTTTCATTTTTATGAGACATGATAAAATATAGCAGGTCGTGAAATATAATAAAAAATGTTTGATGTGTGGGAACAACAACAAAAAGGAGAGATGGCACACACCATGAAGCCCATGAAATGAGGCCCTTGAGAAGTGGAGAAGAACTGATTAATGGTAAGGAAGAAGTGTGATTTATTATAAAGGTAATCTTTTATTTCTTTCCCTCTCTTTCACAGACCTCTTTTTAATATTAATGCTGCCTCGTCATTAACCTAAACACCTCCACGAATGTTTGAAGCATTTCTTTTAATCACTAAGATTTGACAGATGAATATCTGACCAATTGACCCAATTGATGAATTGCCCCCTAAAGCTAAGGGTGATAGTTTTAGAAGATATATCCTTGTGCTTTTTATTTTAAAATAGAGAAAAGGGTCATGACAGCATGAGCTCTGAACACCTACCCAGGGGAGGGTGTAGTTGCAAAGGATACTAGACTTTCAATACTTCATGCAATACCACACATGGGAAATACATGCCTAGCAGATAAATGCACTGTCAAAATGATTTCCAGTCAGTCTATGAAAAAGAAGTGCAACAAGAAAGGTTAAGGCGGGGTAAGGGTTTTCTCGTTGTCATAGGGTAAGAAGTTAGCTGGAACAATCAGCAATTTGCATGATTAAAAGAGAAACACCCTACCATATATGAACACACTGACTGGCAAAATGGGTATGCTCCTAGTTTTGCTCTTCTTCACACATTGCCTCTGCAACCTGATATGGATGGATGGATGGATGGATGGATGAAATGTTTGCATTCAAATAGTTAGGTTTGGGCTGTACATTTCTGTAGAGTATCGAATGACTTTGTTGGACTGTAGATAGGTTCACCACCAATCCACCATCTTCTGGTTCCTTGCAAACATGTTCTTTTGATGATTCTTTTAAGGGTTCGAACCACACACAGTTTCGTTCCGAGTGACAGTTTGGATCTTCCAGGCCTCCACAAGGTGGCCTCGTCTTCTTATAACCCAAACAATAGTTTTATCAAATGATCTTAAAACTCTGCTGGTGTAAAGAAATATAAAGGCACAGAAATTCTTAATTGTTTTTTACAAAGATTTTTGAACTGTAGTCCTGTTAGACAAACTCTTTTTTATGTTTGCTGGTTCTCAGCACAGTTACAGTATGATTTCTAACAGGAAATCTGGGCTTGGAAAGTTGTCTCCCTGAGTACTGCTAATAAAGTTAAAATTTAAGTAGCAATCTTGACAGATTTAAATCAAATCCTAAACTAGATTAAAACTCTGCTGTGACGTTTTTATTTGCTCTGTGTGTACCTAGACTTCTGGCCCAAACGTTATATTACCTTAACTTGTACACTAGGGATAAAACAGTTACTGGTTTTAATGATTACCATGATGCTGGTTCACTTAAGGATAATACATTTCCGAACCAAACAGTATGCTTCATGGTGGTGTTGTTTTGTGTGTTTTGGGGGAAGTGTTTGTGCGTCTAAACAGCTGATTTAATGTGTGATCAGCTGATTTAGGATGTTATTTAATACCGCACTCCGCCTGTGTCTAATTCAGAAAGCTGATGTGTCCTTTTTCTTTTTTTTCAGTCTTCAGGCATAGTTTATGATTTGCAAATAGAAAAATTATATTTCAGTTTGACCTGCTCTGGCCATTGTGGTCCTCAGTATTATTGTAGTCGCTCAGTAGTTTTGTTAAATTCCTTAGCGAAAACCTTCTCATTTCTCCTGTACCCATGGCGAATCAGTGAACAGCGTCACATGCAGTCCCAACTCAGCCCCAGTCGGACCTGCTCGGGAGCAGGAACCAAAAAACTAGGTACCGGTACAGAAAAAAACGGTAATGGAAATGCTCGCAAAGCGAGCCGAGTGGAGTCGAGTAGGGCCAAATCGAGCCAGTGTAAAAGGGGCATGTGTCTCAGATGTTTCACTATAGACCCAAGCAGGAATCTTTTTGTTTATTGCAGCATGCATAATGCTTGACAGGCAGAAATCAAGCAGTTGCGTATTTGTGTATATTATATTATTATTATATTATTTTTGTAATACCCAGCAGGTAATGTCTTTAATAATGCCAGCAGTGACAACGTTTTGTCATTCTCTTGTGGTGGTCCAATGTTTATTTATCTGGATTTAATAGAACTGTTTTTAAAAAGATTTATTTGCTAATTTTGTATATTTAAAAATTTTTGCATTATTTTTATTAAAATAATAATTTCCTTATATACCTCTGTTTATATACATAATTGCTTAATTTTCTGCAATAACTTCATCTAGAGCATTAATTTTTGCAAATTTTTCCTACATTTTAATAAAACATGACAACCAAGATGAATTTGCTTGTACTATTAGCATCTAATAAACGCGATTTAGATTGGTTCATGCCATCACTTTCTTATTGTACACCTTTAAAACAATTGTTTGTTATAAAGGGGTGTTAAAAAGTATTTGCACCCTTAGTCCTTTCTTTAGTTTCTGATCATCTCTGTGTGAAAATATATATTATATATATAATATTGCCACCCTTATTAAATCACAAATAAACTGATTAACCACATTTTCTTTTAATTTAACTTCAGTTTGTGACCTTGCAATCTATTACACTTGGTGAATGCAGCAGGAGAGCGATTAAAAACAAAACTAAATTTGGTTTTGGAGTGACCTAGTCAAAGTTCAGTCTTAAATCTAATAGAGATGCTGGTAGGAAGTTTAACAGAATATTCAACCCTCTTTCATTACTTGTGGAAAGCCTAGGGCATGTTTCGAAAGAAGTTTACCAGGGTAATTTCACTGTGCCAGGGCTTCAGTTTCACAGGTAAAATGTCCTCCTGTTGGGTAGGTCTTTTCAGATTTGCCTGGGAATTTTAAAGGGATGGTATTTTGTGCAGCGAAAGCATTGCACCACTAGCAGCGGTAATGGCATGTTTTTCACCATTAACGTTTCACAAAAGTAGTTTTACGATTTTTTTAAGCAATAAATTAGACCTCAAAACTTCATCTGTGCAGTCAGTTCATCAAGATTATGAGCCTACTTTGAAATGTGTTTCATCGAACCAAGCTAGCATGGATAGCTTTTTCTCAAACTGAATTTGGTGATTATTTAGAATATCTTTTTCGGATTTGATATTCTCTAAGATTTAACTTTGACAAAAAAGCATAACAGAATGTCTCTGTAAAGAGGCAAGTATGTTTTCACAGCACTTTATGTGCGAATAGGAACAGTTTGCTAGATATCAGGCCTGAAGGGTCTCCATATAGCTGCAAAGTTAACAATGCTTGCTTTCAGCAGACATCACCATCTTGACAGGCTTACATGGGCCTGCTCTTTATTCTCTATGTCTCACCAGGCACGAATTGATCATGACGACGTGTCATCTCCTGTGTGTATCTTCTTTCTGGCTACATTGTACTTTATGGCAGCTAGCATCAGAAGGAAAAAAGGTGTGGGCTTGCATCATGACATTAGCTTTTGTGGCTTGTAAAATGCACTAATCCTGGAAATGGTTCTGACAATTTATGCTCTATTTCAGCAACTAAATATGACTAAGCACAGTATACAAAATGACAAAGGAATTGGTAGGGTAACATTCCTGGAAAACGGAAAATAATAAAAGGTAACAGGCTTATAAAAACAACACTCTTCAGGAGTAATGGGGCACAAAAGCCAAATGACAAAAACACTTTTGAAATGGATCAAGAAAGGAACAGGAACAAAACCTCACCATAAAGAAGTTATTATTTACCCAATGCACACGTTTTTCACAAATAATACACTGGAAATAAGCAAAGGGAAAAACATCCAAGTTTGGCTCTGTTGCTGTATCATTCTTTTCTATTTTAAGATTATAGCCTTTTCATTTTATTTTTTATGCATTATCCATGAAAGAACAGATTATTGTGAGAAATAATCACTAATAATTATGACATGTTTTACACCTTGAACGCCAAAAAATGAGCTGAAATAGCAGATGCTGAATCTGTAACCATTGCATCATCTTATTCCTCCTGATAAGCACTCTGCATAGCTATTAAGACGATGAACAAACCTGATGCATTTTTTGTATTCTTATAACAGGCAATAACAGTATGTAAGGTGAGGGGAAAAAAGATCTATGCTCCAGTATGACTAGAAGCGCTTTGAGTTTATACAGTGTTTTGCTTAAGTAGTCAAACCCCTGAAACGTTTTCACATTACAGCCACAAACTTCAGTGTGTTATAATGGGATTTCATGTGACAGAGTTGTTTATCATTTTTGAATGAATAGTTATACATTATGTTCATAAATAAAACTGTGCATATGTATTCAGTTCCACTGAGTCATTACTTTGTCTAAAATTTTTGCTCACTCTACTTTACAAAGTAGCTCACGCTGAGTCAGATTGGATTGTTCTGTGAACAGCAATTTTCAAGTCTTCCAACAGATTCACAACTTCATTTAGGGCTGGATTGACTGGTTAATTCTAACATTTATTTTTCTTTAAACTGAATCATTTCATCTTAGCTTTGGTTGTAATTTTAGGGTTGTTGTCTTGCTAGAAGGTGAACCTCTGCCTCAGTCTCAAGTCTTTTGCAGCCTCAAACAAGTTGTCTTTCAGGCCTGCTTTGTATTCGTTTTCCCATCAACTCTAAACAGCTTCATTGTCCCTGCTGAGGTATATCCCCAGCATGAAGCTGACACCACCATGTTTCACCGTTGATATGGTGTGTTCAGGATGATGACCACTGATAACTTAAGCCTCACATATTCAATTTACATGTCCAAATTTAATTTTGGAGTGTTATGGAGGGTTTGGAGTAGGACACTTTCCCCCACGTTTGCTCCTACACGGCTTGTGGCAAACAGTAAACAGGACTTTGTATGGCTTTCTTTCAACAATAGGTTTCTGTTTGTTACTCTTCCATAAGGGCCAAATTTATGGATTGCTGACTAATTGTTCTGTGAAAAGATAGACCTAGTCCCACTGCAGTTCTTCCAAAGTTACTTCTGGGCTCTTGATTGCTTTTTGGGTTGATGCTTTCCCTGTTTGGCCTTTTTGTTTAGGATGGTCAGGTTTGCATTTTTCCATTTCCATTTTTAGGTGGTAGATTGAACTCTATTTTGTTAGATATTCTAAGCTGTGAGATATTCTAACCCTTATGTTTTATGGCCTGACCTTGCTTTAAGCTTCTCCACAATTTTATCCCAGACATTTCAGATGTGTTCCTATGTCTTCATGATGATATTTTTTACTAATGTTCTTCAACAGAAACTCTGAAGCCTTCACAAACAAGCTGGATTTATACTGAACAATTGGTAGCCATTATTTTAATTTAGGGGTGTTAAAGTAAAGAGAGTTGAATGCAAAAACATGCTACACTCTTCAGAGTTTAACTTAAGTGTGTAACTTTGTGATGGTCCATCACATGGAAGCTAGAATAGTTGAATACCTTTGCAAGGAACTAGATATTTTGTTGAGTGCATTGTTTTCAACATACAGTATCTGGAAATTCACTCATTAGTTACCAGAGTTTTTTTAGTCTGAAGTAAACAATTGAAAACGGAGTCTTTTTGTTTCTCTTTTCCTTTCAATGAATGGAGGGCATTTACATTGATGGATTGCTGCTGCACAGTAACAAGATTTGTCTGACAGCGGGATTTTTGATGGAGTTCCAAATTCAGCATGGTTCCCAGGAGACCTTGAATTACACACATAGTTATGTAGGAATACACTTCAAAGTATGTGTAAAAATAAATATACGAAACAGAAAAGTGTGCTGCACTGAATGACAGCGAAGGCTGGTTAAATGCAGGAAGGAAAACTGTAGAGGTAAACAGAAAGAGAAAATTCAATAACTCCGTTTGTTTCCCTTGGGTTGATTTTACTCCTGTGTGTTCATCGTTCGAAATTGAACTTCATAATAATTTCCAAAGTTTTTCAGCCGTGCAAAAGAGCAACACAGATCTTGACTACTTGGAAGCATTGTAAGTTACAGGGGCTGTTAAGACTGTTAGTCTGTGGTTTCGAGTCGACGATGGATGCTCCTGTGCTGTTATAAGCAAAGCCCAGCTATGACAGGTAATCACTATTATGCCTGCATTTCCATTTGGGTTACTGATCACAGCATAAAAGCCCATAGCTCTGATTTGTGTGCACTATAAAGCCCAGGGTGAAATGAGAGGAAAGAAGTGAGGTTGGGAAGTGGGAATGGAGTTGAGAAGGGCGGAGAGATGGAGACATATACGTGTTAAAAGAGGTGTGATAATGAAAGAGAGGAAGCAGGGATATATGGAGGTGTAAGGAGAAGGGATATGTGAAAACTATTCTTGAATGGAGATTTGGAGATTGGATGGGAGGGCGAGAGACTGGAAGAATGACAAGTGTGTGGGCCAATCAATAAGATCCTGTCAGGCAGATGGCAAATTGGAAAGTGGCGTGACACTGAGACAAATTGACACAATCAGATCTACGAAGATGAACAGTCAATGGAGGGCCCGTGTGTGCCTTCATGTGCAAGAGTGGGTGTGAGACATTCACAAAACTAATGGCCAAATCAGAGAATGATGCACAGGGTAATATAACTATATATGCATGGCACCATTCACACACAAGGTAATTCAGACTGCTTCAGAGAAAAAAAGGGAAATTATTCAAGGAGTATTACATTAAAAAATACATTAGAAATAACTGTAAAATTTGGCCCCTATATAAAAAAAGAAAAAATATGCAAAACTAAAACTGACTAATGTTTCTGACATGATAAAAAGGAACCGATAAAAACATTTTGGACTTTTAGGAGGAAGCTGCTGTAAACAATATTGTGTTCAATGCTTATAGTAGTTTAAGTAACCATCAGTTTCTGCACATATAAGGTTTTCAGAGAGCTTGTTTCAGAGCTGAAGACTAACGCTACCTCTCCTTGTATAGTCCTGGTCCTTGGATCACAGAGGGAACAGGTATCTGAAGTCCTGACAGGTATAGAAGGTTCATACCTAACATGCAACTCTGAAATGTATTTATGCCCAAGACAATTCAGTGTCTTAGAGATCAATAACAAGGTTATAAAATGTACTGTTTTACAATCAGGGAGCCAGTGAAGTGATTTGAGGACTGGTGTGAAATGATTCATGCTCCTGATGTTTAGGACTCTGGCAGCAGCGTTTTAGATGAGCTGGCGCTGCCTTTTTGTTGTTAAAATAATCTAAACTGCTGAAAATAAAAACATGCACCATGTTTGATCTGAATCTGGAACAACCTTTAGGTCTGAATGTATAAGGACAACTAAGTGTGTGCAATGCTCGGTGGTCTTTGGCCTCATTGGGTCTGGTTGAGTGCTGATCTCAAACTTGCAATTTTTAAGACCGAAAAGAATGACTTCTCTCTTTTCTGGAAATTCTGAGCCATCCATTTATTAATATTGCGGACACACTGATCAATGACTATAATAGTCTGTCACACAGAAACATAACATTGTGTGTCATTAGCATATATATGGTAGGAGATGCTCCCCAAACTCCATAATCTGAGTTGGGGGACCATATAGGTGTTTCTGTTAATGGAGGTGTGGGGAACCCCACATTTGAAATATGTTAGCTTAGATTTATAATGCCTGTATGAAACACTACATTCCCCACCGTTCTAATTAAGATCTGAATCAATCTAGCACACCGTCAGACAATCCCTTCCACTCTTCCAGTTTGTAACACCAGTAACACCAAGATAGAATGAGTCACAGAGGAGAAAGAGAATGGAAAAATTTAAAGATGAACACATGAAATGGGAATAGAAAGGTTCAAAAAGTGCCAGTAGTCAAAAAGAAAAAGGAAATGAAAGGGAACGGAAGACATCTGGAGAATTTGAAGGTGCTTGTTTGTGAGGTAGCACATAGACCATAACCCTAAATCTGTCAGCGTTGGGGCCAATATTCTCTTCCTGCGTCCTCATGTCACTCACACATTTCCTTTCCATCTCAGACTTGCTCGCATCCCTCTTTGCAATTGCGCATTAATTTTTCAGTGTCAATCTGGCTTGTGCCCTTAGCCGTTCTATCTTCTTCATACTCAGCCTTTCTTTCATTTCTCCACCACTTTTCTCACTACCCATATTTTGTGCTCTAGCTTTTAGTTGTTGCCTTCCCTTGGATATGTTTTCATGTTCTAGCAGCATGCCTTTAGTTAAAATGTGTGTTTTCACTGTGTGCCTTGGTTTATTCAGTCAGGACTATTTGTCTCTTTTGTTTGTTTGTGAACAAGAGATAGATAAATATAATTAGACAAATGAAATGGTGCCTTTCCTGCCTTATCGCTTTACTTTCCCTCTGTTGGGCATAATCCATCTCTGGCACCTTCCTTCCATTGCCCCTTTTACCCTTCCCTGTCTTCTAGTTCTTGTAACCCTCCCCGTCTCTCCCTCCCTCCTTCCCTCCATCTCTTACCCTGACTTATTTTCATTTGGGCTGTGAAAGTAGCTGTTTGAATAGGCATATTTGTCCTGCTTAATAGCATACCACCTCGCTTACTATGTGATTTAGTTCCTTGGCCTTATCTTCTGCTAACACAACCACTTCTCTCTGTATCTGGGGGCTTCTCACACTCGGTTTTTTTCTTTCAATATTTTTCCTCCTGCGTGAGTCCCTCTTTCTGCCTACACCTCTGGCCACTGCAACGCCCCACAGCTTTATCAAAATAACATTAAAAGGGGACAACCATGCATTTTTGTATAACTAGGTATGATATCTATTGTGTCTTGCCTTTACATCAGTGTGGGCCTTTATCTAATGAGCTGTAGGTAACTGGATTTATAAAAGATGTTTTTGTGGCATCGTCAGTGTTTGAGTTTTACAGTTAAGACATACTGAGGTTTTTTATTATTTAAGGGATTCTTCATATTTATTTTATGGTATCACTTAACAATTTCCCCTTTTGAGTTTTTTTCTATAGCCTCAATGGTCTTTTTGTTGCTGTGTTTTGAAACATTAGAGACCACCTGTTGAATCAACAAAGCAGTTTTAAAGTTACAAGATTTTTTATTTCTATATTTGCATCAAAGAATGTATCTTTTTTATCTATATTAATAATCTATAATCTACATATAGTTTTGTATTAAACTCAAAAAGGTGTATCAAAAACATGTTGTTAGTTAATGTGTTTATAGATCTTAAATTGTGGAATTTTGCAGTTTGGAAACATTTAATAAACTGGAAAAAATATCTGATTGTTCAGTTTTCTGACCTGCTGATAACCAATCAGAGCTTGGCTAATTCCAGTCAATGTATTGGTGCATCTATAGCTATAAGTACATTCTTGCTATTCTTTCCACTTTTTCAAAAGTGTGACTCATCAACTGACACCAAATGCTATAAGGCTGCCAGCTGGCTGCTAATTAAGGGCGAAATGGACCCTGCTTCATAGCAAGGATTTTGACCAGCCACAGTTGGAAATATGTGTTAATGATTGCTGACTATTACTACAGACTATTTGGTCTATTTTCTTAGTCCTTTTCTCCTCTCTCCTTTGTTTTCTTGCAAATATTTTGAAAAGTGCCTCACTTTTCAAAAATGTAACTGGAGGTTTGAGGATTGATATGGCTTCCCTCTACTTTGTAAATTTTTTTAAGAAAAAAAAATCTTTCAGCTGCATGATCTGACATGGAAAAGATACCAGAGACCAACCTTTAAACGCGAGAAAGAAATCCCGTGTTGACAAATAATTGCTTTTTACCAACTCATCTGTACCACAATTATTGATCTGGCTGAAATTTTCTGTAAAGGGCATTTTATTTACCCTTTACTTTACCTTGATCAAAATGTGTAGAAGAATTTATTTAGAAATCCACAACTTCCTCTTTCTCTGGGTCATAAACTAAAGTTTAATACTCTTCAAAAGGGGAAAGAAAGAGAACAGGTAGGTGATATAATATGTAAAAAAAAAAAAAAGCACCTTGTGCCCACCGTTAAGTAGGGTTGAGGATCTGTGATGCTGCGGGCCTGTTTTCCTTTGAAATGGCCCTAGGAACCCAGTGAGAGTGTATGGCATCATACACTCTTTGAAATCCCAGAAACTACCAATCTGGTGTCCTCTTGCAGCAAACTGTAAACAGACCTTCTTTGACTCGTTTAATTTGATAATTATCAGTTCCCAGATCTAAATCTTATAGAAAACATGTGTGGTGAGCTGAAGGGAAGAGAGGATAAGAAAAGGACCCAGGTTTCTGGACGACCAGGAAACATTGTTCACTAACGAATATTTAACGATCACTTAGTCTGTATCCTCCAATCATGTGACACACCAGTGGATCAGCTTCAAAAGTTTTAAGACCACCAAGTCTATAGCGTACATGGCTTTTTAATCTCAAACTGTAAATTTGATTATGCGACTCAGACTTTGTCAGCAATATATTTAATGGTAATCAAACACAAAATAAAGAAAAAATACAGCATTGGGCTGCAATAAAACAATGACTAGATTATGCAGCTGGGTCACAAGTCATATTTAATCGACATCAGTTTAAAATAATTGCTCTCAAGGAAGGATTTTTCATTTTGTTAATGCCTATTACCTTGCCTCCTCCTGCTCTCATGTATGGTGGAAGTGACTAAGATGAAAGGCGAGAATTTGAGTGGAGAATTAAAGTGTCTTCAAATTTTGAAATGAGATGGGGAGGCTCAGTTGGGTCCTGCTGGTGAACATGCTGGTTCATTGTCAAGACATTCTGAGACACTAAAAGGAACTGTTGGAACTTATGAGAACCTAGCCATCATTAATGTCATTCATTACAATGGTGCTTTTCATGCTTTGACAAGTCAGCATGTCTACCTTTTAATTAAGTAAATTCGACTCCCTATCAAATTTCATTGTGTATCTGGCTCCAAAATGTTCTTTACTTTGGAAAACAACCTATGGATTTGCAACATACAGTACATTACATGCTGACAATGGGCTTTTGATGCTTTTCAGAATATTACTATATATGTATGTTTAGAAAACTACATCAAATGCTATTTATTTACATAAATTAGTCTCCTAATCAATCTGATACTGGATGAAAAACCTATCACAAGGATAATTTTATTGACCTTTCATTTGAGTTAACTCTTACATTTAAAAGAAGAAGGATCAATATTTAATAAAAAAAAGTCAACATGGGAAATTAACGCTTTTAGATTGTAGAGGGAAAATCCAGGTTATTAATATCTACTCACTTCCAATTAGCCGAAAACTAAAGAGGATATACCAAACCAAAGCTAAGCAACTAATGAAAAAGAATACAAAACTAATTCTATACACAGCTTATCACCAAAGGAAGTAGACTAACTATGATGATTAAAGATGATTGGAAACCTAAACGTTTAAAAAAATCTGCTGGACTGAGAAGCCAGAAATAGTATTTTTATGGAAAAATTTAGGGTTTTAACTGCACTTTCATTCAAGAGGCAGGAGGAAAAACGGTACAATAAAAAAAGACCAGACCACCATCAACACAACAGTGAAAGATGCCTAACTTTGATCTGAAACGTGCTGTTGTTCACTTCTCTTTTCAGAACCTGTTAAGTTTCTCAAGATGCACAGTTTCCCAGCCACCAATACTAGTTGAATTTCTTTCAAAACAAACAGCTGCCTGGTCAGCAGGGGAGATGGGACAGAGGTATAGCTGGGACAGCCTTGAGGATCAAAATCCAAAGATTACTACATGTAAACTTTGTATATAGCATCTAAGAGACAAAGTGCTTCTGCAGCTGCAAAAATGTTGAAATACACATTTTGTGATTTTAGTCACAATAATTATGGTCTTTATAGAAGCAAAACTGTTTTTGAGAAACCATTTTACTGTTTAACAGCTTAATAATGAGAATGACAAGAATGTACTTATACTGTAGATAGGTTTATTTTGGCTAAATCCCAGTCAGCTAGGTGGGTAAATGATAAGTCTTGTCTTTGTTGGTCAAAATCAAGAAGTCTGTATCACTACATTTTTACTAAGTCCTGCTTGAGTAATGTTGATATCAATACATAGAGACTAAACATTCAGCTGTTCAAAAGACCTAAAGACAGCTAAGATGATTAGGCTTAAAAAAGGGGTGAAGTATGTGGGTAAGGAAAACTGCCAAATATCTCTGGATCTTCAGGTGGTTGAAAACAACTCTCAGATAACATATGATAAAATCTAAAATCAAGTATCAACATGTTTTACCAAAAGCAAAAGACAGTTGAACAGGAATATTTATACAGTCTTGCCTATTGTTTCTTAAAAAAAAAAAAAAAAAAAAATTTTTTTTTTTTTTTCAGTCTTCTTTGCATTGTGAATCCTGGGCATGTTGCCCAAGATCATCGTGACTAGATTAGATAAATATAAAAAAAGCAGAGGGTTTTCTTTTCCTTTACCAGAATGTTAAGTGTGTGCCAGCCAGGCCACTTTCCCAGGGCAGCTGTGAAGATAAATGGTGCCACGTGAGTTCACTTATCTATTTATTCTTTCTCAAATAACAGGTTGTTCCCATGTATTTTTGCCTTTAATAAAAGGCAACACAAACTCAAAACTCTTGAAATTTCTTTATATTGACAAATTACTAGCTATGTGTTGATATCATACCCATCTGGCTATTGGCTATCAACCACAATAGTTAATACGATGTTTCACTGAATGTTCTGTTTTTTTTCCTCATCTAAATTTTAGTAGTTTTTCAACCGCCAAGTCATTCTGTGTCACAGATATCACACCAGCCAACATCGGGCAGTTCCCCAGGGAAGAGGCTCTTACAAAACCCAATTACATTGTCCTTTCAACCCATCAGTCAGCCACTGCATGCATGTGCAGCAGCTGGGGGAACAAACCAGAGTGTTGTTCTGTGAACTGAGAGAACAAACTGCATTTTTTTCTCTTTCACTGGGGCTTCATGAACTAGAAAGAAAGGAATTTCATCATGGGTTCCTTTTGTACTTTGCTGTTCAACCTTTTCCAAACATGCCTGGGTGACCTTTGCCACCCCTCCAGTTTCAAGCACCTTTGCCCGTGTCATTTATAGGATCGACATTTGAGACACTGCATTGCAGTCTGCTGAGTGGAGATTTACGGATAAAATAATCACAGGCGTGCACCTGTGTCATAGCGCATTGCAAGGCACATATGGATGAGAAACAATGACACTGAGGAGCGACTCCTATTCGAACAATGTGTCTCCTATTTATGTGCATGCACATTCACAGTTTGAGGCGCTGTACAAACACTTAACCATGTAGGACTCTTATGTAAGAAGATTTATGCCATGAATGCGTAAGACTGTGGATGCACTGTCGGTCTTTGTCTGGTGTATGGATGGGGGGATCTGGGGGATCTGGGAATTGTAGCTGCTTTGTATAACGGGGAAGACAGTGAGCAGAGGGATGTGACCTCTAGGCTAATCGCACTGGTTTTGGTTAAGGGGGGTTTTCTGAAAACGTGGTAATATTTTGTGCCAATATAGCTTCTCAGAATACAGATTTTTACGTTACTTTCAAATGTTAAAAAGATGCCTAAGATTTAAGTTTAGTTGTGCATTTCTTTTTTTCTTTTCTTTTTTAAACATTCAAGTATTTGCCTTCTCTTGTCTGCTATCGTAGTTTTACTTTTTTTTTTCTTTTTGCAAAAAAGGACTGAGAAATTAGCTGATTTTCAGCTTTATATACACTGACTGGTTATCGGCCTGTTGGAAACTTTAAAATGCCATCTTTTTCAGTAGATAACAGTAAGGCTGAACAGATTACAGCTAAGTTGCACTGTTTTCTAATCTTAACCCTTGTTTTTAAAAATCGCAGGGTTAAGTTGAGACATTATTGAGGGAATAAACATGAAAACTGCTGTTGTATTGATGGCTGCGCTAACCATGCTAATTGGTAATATACAATGTTGAAAACAGTTTGAAGGGAATAGGGGTTAAAACGACCCATAATCAGAGGCTTCAGTCCTTGACGCAGCCGTCGCGGGTTCGACTCCCGGCCCAGGCGACCTTTTCTGCATGTGTTCACCCTTTCTCCACCCCTTTCCTGTCAACTTACTGTCTAAAAAATTAGAAAATGAAAGGCCACTAGTGCTCCAATAAACACTTAAATACTGTTTGAAATGTGAATTCTTAACTCGCTTTAATGTTGCCTCTGCTTTTCATGTAAATAAATGAATTTCTAGTTATAAACAGGACAATCATTTACTATCTATCTGG
This sequence comes from Crenichthys baileyi, assembly GCA_036173005.1. NCBI lineage: Eukaryota > Metazoa > Chordata > Actinopteri > Cyprinodontiformes > Goodeidae > Crenichthys > Crenichthys baileyi. The sequence continues at coordinate 20,072 of JAHHUM010002211.1, forward strand.
TGATAGTGTATTCTCTTTGGCTGCTGACTTACAGGCAGTACAACTGACTGTGTCTAACATGTGAAGACTCATTTCCATTCAAGGAACCTTTTCTAGGAACCACGGTAGTTTTGTAGTCATAGTTTTCCCCCTCCATTTCCATTACATCTACAGTACAGAATTTAAATAGATTAGCCAGGTAAAAAAAAAAAATCTCCAGAAAAGGTCCAGAAAAGTGAGAGACATTTCAATTTGAGATTACCCAGAACCTATGGAGATTGTTTGTATTTTCACTGCATTACATTTTCCATCCCAGAAGACGTAGACCACTAAAATATGAACTGTAGAAGATTTTAGCTCTACAGTTAATATTTTCTGTTAACATTTACTGAGATGCATTTTAAATCACAACTTTTACTTTTGGCCATCTTAGAAAACAGAGGAAGAACATTCTCCAATCAAAGTTATATTATTGGGTTTTAAATTGTTTATGGTAGAATGTTTTATAGTGTTTATGCTCCAAGGTGCAACAAAAACCAACTAGTCTACTGAAGAGGAGAGACTCATTCGGCACCAGTAGAAGAGAGATTCAGGCTTCAGGGTAATTCATTCTGTGCAATAAAGCTTTAGGGTATATTGGAAGCGTACACTCAAAGACCCTAAAGCTACATAAGTCAAACTCTGTAATAAATGTTAATTCCTACTTAGACAAAGAAAAATCTATAGAAACAACAGCAAGAAGTCACAAAAACTCTCTTGTCCGACATATTACTTGATGTGAGTAAAAGTAACCAAAGAACTTGGCCCATTAATCAAAAATCAGCACACAGTTAAAAACAAGACATTATAATATGGGTGGGGAGTCTGACGTGCATCTTCAACCATTGCATTTCCCCAGTTTTTGAGGTGTAGAGTTTTGACTTAAATCTACTGTTAAAAATATTAAATCTAACCTCCTAACAGAGAAAACAGGAGTCAATCTTAATTGAACTTCAGACTTATGCGACTTTAAACAGTAACTGTTTCAGTTACACATATTCGAACTTACTGTTTGGGGGAAGTTTTTATGTCTGGTTTTAATCTACCAACCTATATTGTTCATCACATTTGATCATAGTGTCTTAATGAGGCGGGGTAATTATTATTATTATTATTATTTGCTAATTTACATTCTTTTTTGTGTTATCTATTCTTCTGTTTATTTTTAAACTTTTTCTTTAGTCTGCCAGAACATTCAGCCATTTCCCTCGGTGTTAAAATATCTCTGTGCTGTGACAATTTCACATTCAGTAGTAACAGGGAAAAAAAATGCTGTACTGTAAAACCCTTCCTAGAGTAAATAAAAAGGATTTGATCTATTACCTCTTTGAGACAAAGTCTCCCACTTATTTATGAGAAAGAGAAGAATAAACAATGGGCATTGAGAGGTGTACAAGATTACACCCTTCTTCATTGTTTTGTGTGTCTGCCCTGTTTAACAGAAAATGATGTTATGTATGACCGGTGTTGGTAAGACCAGCCATCTACTTTAGAATACTGTGGGAGGAGGGGGGTAAAAGCACAAGAAAAGGACACAAATCACCAGGAAAACAAAATTAAGTACAACAACGTGAATAATGGACAGGCCAAAGGTTTAGGTTAATCTACATATTCAGCAAAGTTTAAAGCGTTGTCTCAAAGCTTGGAAAGGTTTATGTCTCAAGAACCCATACTGGGAACTGGTTCATCAAGAGAGGAGCTGTAGAAGTCAGTCTGCAGCCTTAGAGCAGGGCATCATGCTGGGATAACATGGAAGTTTGAAATTTCTACTCCTTTAAAGTGTTTTTTGGATCTGGAGAAGCTGTATGACTGTGTCCCTCGAGGTATTTTGCGGGGGTGCTGCAAAAGCATGAGATAACTGGGTTGGATTGAAGTGCTGTCCTGTCCTTGCATAACAGAAGAAAGAATCGTTTCCACATTATAGAAAAGAAACAAGGTCAGACTTGATCCCAGTGCAGGATGGACAGGATCTCAATACGTAGTCATGAAGAGAATGGGGAGTCTACATTAGGGACCTCCAGGCCTCATCTTTGCTTTTTGCAGATAATGTGGTTTTGTATTATTTGCTACTAAGTTTTTATGATTAAAGGTCTTGGCCTGAAAAAGGTGGATTGCATTTGGGATGGCAGCCAGTCTCTGTTTCAAGGAGAGGCATTTGAGTATCTTGGTGTCATGTTAACAAATGATATTAGGATAGTAATATTGGCTCTGCTCCAGTCTGTCATGGTGAAGAAAAAGCAAAGCTCTCAATTTACCTGGTTTGTCTATGTTCCCACCCTCACCTTTGGTCATAAGATATGGTTTATGACCAAAAGAACACAATATCACATACAAGGAGTTAAAATCCACTTCCTCTGTTGGGTGGGAGGATGTAGCCTTAAAGATAGGGCGAGAAGATCCTAATCACGGGAGCTCAGAGTAAAGCTGCTGCTCCTCTACATCTAAAGGAGTCGGAGGTTTTCTGGGCATATCCCACAGGGAGCAGACCTTCATAATCATTTTTGTACAAACTTGTAGCCCATGAAGAGAAAGCAACATTAAAAACTAATTATTTTTCTCTTACTTTTTAACTAATATTAATTCTTTTCAGAGAGCATATATTTATCAAAGCAAAGAAGCTTTCATTATTTGCACAAGCTCTTAATCATATAACAGAAGCTTTGACAAAAACACTTACAGATCACGTTAAGTGCTTGAGGGTTGGAGGAAGAAAAAAGAAAAGGATGTTGCAACATATACCAACATAAAAACCACTAAGCTAACAGTTGCTGTTTTACGTTCTGTGTTAATGCTCTGAATGGCTGCCTGGTTGTGAACTGTGGACCTGTGCAACAGAGTGTTACTGCTGGCAATGCGGGCCAGATGGCCTTCCTACGATCCCAGTCCCTCACTGTTGTCACTGATTGCTAATTCTGATCCAGTGTTCTCCATATCCTTGCTCTCTGCATTTGCATGCACATGTCGGTGTGCTGCAGGTACGCTGCGTGTGGGTGTCCATTTTTGGCACGGAGCTGTTTCACTGTATGCCAACTCGCCGTTGTGATTTTTCTCAGGGACAAGGCTAGGTCATGTTTGTACTTGTTAGTTTCGGGACGCTGGCTGTGAGTGTGTGCCAAGGTGTGACTGTGGCTAATTTAGTATGGGAACCTGGCTCTGTTATTCACTTCCTGTGTCTGTTTTTCTGCCATTGTCTCTATCTGTTTCTACCGCAACTGGCTCTTTTTGAAATCCGTTAGTGAAACTCGATTATTAAAACAGTCACAGTTCTTTTGTAGATCAATATTTTTTATAATTTGTAGTGGAGATTTTTGTTATGTTTTGTTCCTATAAATATGCAGGGTATAATAAATGTAACATTTTGATATGTCTGTGCTGCTACTACTAGGAATATTGTGATGTTTTACTTAATATATTTTCTATGGAACTAATTTAACTGCTATAGAATTGCACAGTGGGATTACAGGAATTTCTGTTGGTTTAAACTGAACTGAAGTATTGTGTTTGATGAATAGAATACATATTTTCCAAAAAAATAGTAATTTTTAATTTAAGCAGCATCTAGTGGTCCTTAGGCCCCTCTTTTGTTTGATGTCACCTAGTAAGACTCTGTTTTTACCTATTTATTGCATACAAATCTATGTGAACTCATAATTAAACTATTAAATTGGTTGAACCTCACCAATTGTTTACTGCTTATGTTACCTAGCTGAGCCCAGTTTTAGCACGCATCATTTTTTTTTTTTTAAGAATTTTTTCGGCACTAGAGGCCTTAATTTTTGACAGTAGGCAGAAAGGAAGGAGGGGCAAAGAGAGGGGGAGACATTCGGCAAAGGTCGCCGGGTCTGGTACTCGAACCCAGGATGGCCACTTCGAGGACTATAGCCTCTATATGTGGTTGTGCGCTAACCCCTACACCACCAGTGCGGCGCCCCAGCACAAATCATTTTCAAAGAGATGAGATTTTTCCTTGAAAATATTTTTAGGTTTCATGTGACTTCCTTACTGCTGTTGAATGTCCAGTTGGTACCACTAGGTGTTGTGATCACCAAGCATACATTGTACGCAAGAATTTCACATTGTCGGTGAAATTGCATGTGCGCAATTCGTGTATGTGCCTAGTCAAAAATCTCAAGTGGGATTGCTGCAGAGGCTTTTGTCATGCGGTTTTGGACTTTTGCCTCGGAAAGACAACTTCTTGTTGCTGTTTTGATGTTGTTCTGGAGGCTGAATCTGCGCTTTGCCACTACACTAGACTGGTGGAATAACAAGTGCCACTTCAGCCAAAGTTTTAAAATCAGGGAAAATTTATCCAAATCAAGTGTTCAGAAGTCGGCAAGATTCTCCGAAAGAGGGGCTTCCTGATCAGCACTAACTCGCCGCCAAGTGCTCAGGGGTGTGAATTACAGTCTGGCCTTCAGATTTTTCCGTCACCGTTTAACAAAAACGTTCAAAAACGGAAAATGTTCGATTAACCTGACCCGTGATTGTATGGTAGTATTTGACTTTATCATCCGAGCTGTGGTAAATGCATAAATGAGACAATTTTTATGTTTGATATAAATTAAATAAAATTTAGTACCAAGACTGCTTTGCAAACTGCTTAGTTAGGTTTAGATCTCCGTCTTTTTTTTTATTGAAGTTTACCTAATAATTTAGCACTCACTATTAATCTGCAAAATTATTTTTAAGATAGCAACTTCAAAACATGAAATACTTTAATATTGTAAGCTTTGGTGTACTGTAACTTTTCCTCCTGATGCTTGGACTGTGGCCAAACAAATTGCACAACTGACACAACTTTTCTTTATGAGTGTCCATGTTCTCCCTGATGGCGTGGCAGCCTCAGCAGTATGCCATATCCCCACTATCAAAACAACACTGCCCCCATAAAGATTTTTCAGCTGGTCTTCTTGGTAACAAAGAAACATCTTGATATCCCAAGAAAACGTTTGTCATAATAATGACAGAAGTGTTTTCAGAAAATATCTTTAACTTCACAAGGTGATTTTGGTGGAAAAATCAGTGGTTCCTTTCTTCCATCCACAGTCAAATATTTTATTATCCCTGTGATTTGGACTTTATTAAGCCCTTTTTGCACTTTTACAGGCTTTTCAGTGGCAACACAACTAAACAATCCATACTAAATTGGCTATCAAACATTTATCTCTCTTTAGAGGTGGACAGTAATGTACATGAAAAATCATGAGAACAGTTGGTCAGTAATAACAATAAACTGATTAATGGTTTGCTATTTCCACAACAAGATTGTGAGGTATAGCTTCGGGATTGTTAGTTCTGCTGTCTAAAATTATTTTCCCACTGTTTCCTCCATGAGAGAATGAATACATACTGTGCTTATTTTTCTGATGTGATTGGTTGATATCTTAATTATTTAATACTGAGCTGCACAGATGTAATAAATAATTTAAATGGTGTAGTGAAGGAGCCTATTTGATATGAATAAATTTGTAATTTAGGGTTTTAGAGTGACATTTGTTTTGTGGACTGTGCAGTTATAATTTATAGCCAAAATGGTGATGGAATTTTATAATACTTTTCATTGTCACTTTATTGCCACTGCAGTAGATAACACAAAATATTGTGATGAAGTTTTAATTCAGTATTGAATTAAAACTCTGTCCCTCATTAAGGGCAAACTTCATTGCTGTCTCACTCAGCATTTACTGAATCACGTCTGTGATTTTGAAGTTATATTACTGTGTAAAACTGCTGGACTTATTGGACATAGTTTTATAGAAAGATGAAATCTGACCAAAGCAACGTTCTGCTGTAAACTAATAACTTATAAACATTATATAGAAATTGATCCTGAAATTGATCACCAAACTTTAGCAAAGTCTTGTTCAGCACCCCCAAAATCTCATGAAATAAGAGAAAAGAAAGAGTACGCTACTTGAGCCTGGAAACTGAAACTTGTATTTTTATCTAAAAAATAAAATAAGAAACCATTGACATGCAATGTCTGGTTTGAAAGTGATGTGGATAAAGTTACAACTAATGTATCAAACATTCTTTATAACACTGTATCTCCTCTTCGTGTCTTCATTTTTAAAGTATTATTATTATTATTCATTATTTAAACTTTTTAATGGTCTTAAGTACAACTTGCTTGAAACAACTGTGTGTCTATCAGACCTATATGTATCTGTGAGACACCAATGGACAGACAGATGCTGATCGGTTGGCATTGTTGGTTGTTGGATCATAGACGCTGTCACTGCCCTTTTAACAGTGGTTCTATTTATGGTACGTGAAAAACTGAAATATGAAATACGGTAAAAGTTATTCCTTTACACATAAGGTATCATCAAGGGAGGTTGGTATTTCAGGGTTAAAATATTTTGTTTCCTTTGTTCCCTCTCCCTGCCTCAAGCCGGTTCTGGAAAGCTGCAGTAAAATGTGAGTGTCAGCTTATTTTTATTGGTTCTAGTACAAATGGAAATGGAAACTTCAGGGAGTTGTTCAAAATGCAATTCAGGTTTTGAAGCCAATTTATTGCCCTGGATTTTATCTAGGGGCATACGAGTAAAGGGGGCTAAAAAAATAGACTTACATGGAATACAGCATTTTATTTGTAATAAAGAAAACCAAACCAAAAGTTCTGAAAAATGCAACTGGTATGCATCTGTTTCAAAGTAATGTATGAAGTAGTGGAGTCCTCATACTTGATAAAGCCCTATGCAAGTGCAGGCCATTTACCATTTAATGAGTATTAAAATCAGGTAAAATCTAAGGAGTTTTCATACAGTCACAATGGGTTATTTTTTCATTAATTGATTAAACTACATTCCTCCTCAGTGAAAATAACAATTAGGTGTTGTCTCTCCACATCAGTGTAGACGGACTTAATGTGTGAACGCACCTTATAACACTTGCACATCTGTTTGTTTGTGTTGCTCTTCTGCTTAATTGCATTGCTTAGTGTGGGTGCTTCATGTGGAGTCAGGAGTGTCATATCTGTTCTTGTGTCAGTCTGCTTGTGTCAATGCCAGAAGTCTTCTGTTGAGTCTCAGAGGTGTTGTGGATGTGTGTTTATTCATTCTTCGTGTCAAAATGTCAGACAGGATTAATGTCACTGAGTTAGCGAAGGTTTAAAGGCATCCTGGGTTAGTCTGAGTGCGTTTGCTTTGATGGTCTGGAGTGCCAGTGAAATGTTATGTCAAAATGTCTGTGTAGATTCTATTCTACTTGAGTCTTCTTATAGTGGTGAGAACATTGTTACCATTTTCATCTGTTGGTCGATCTTCAGTACTCGCATGAGCCTTTTGGCTGTGTGTGGAAGCTGCACACATGCTGCTCGCATGTGTTCCTGGCTCGAGCTCCATCTCTGCAACTTTGTAGTTTAGGACATTATGTTATTTTAGCAGCGCCGTTGCTACTGTTCATTAGATAGGATCGCTGTCTGGTCATTGGTCCGCCTGCTTGGCTAATTACCTTTTTGGCTGCTTGGATTACAGTGTCTGTGGGTGTTTGAGTGAACAAAAACAACTTTAATTATACCTCCTTAACACTGCTCAGAGAACATACAAAGTGCTGGTCAAACAATGACATAAACACATAATCAGGATGAATTTATGTTAATTTAAACCTTTTAATGATGCATTTTAGTTGTTTTATATTCATGGGGGGTGGACTGGTAATACAAGACACAACTTCAGTGAATTTTAAGAAAAGGAACTGTGTGCGAATCCACACAGGGTGAGAATTATAAATACGGGTTCAAAGACTGTTTGTGGCCATACAAATATTAGGATAAATGTCACTTAGTCATTCACTGCAATGATATATATAGAGAGAGAGAGGGAGAGAGAGAGAGAGAGAGAGAGAGATTGCTAGATTAGAACATAGAATACATATAAAATTGGGTGGTATTTATTTTAGAAAATTAGCTAAACTAGGCATGGACATTTCTACAGCTAGATGGGGGGGAAAGTGTTTCCATTATGACGGGCATTAGTTTGTTACGTGCGCCACCTTGTCTACAAATAGTTAGCAAAGGGGAGAAAAACTACACAATATTTGCAGCCATCAACAAGGTCCTGGCCTTTTTAAGGACAAACTGGAAATTACCAAGGCTGAAGCCCATTATAAACTGGAAGCTGTCAGAACATCAGTGTCACTGTCTACAGTGAGGCCACCGGCAGCATTAATATGGACTGAAGAAAGAACACATTCACACTCAAGGTGGGGCTTTCAACCCGAAGAACATTGTACCAACTGTGAATCATCTTGGTGGCAACATCATGCTGAGGGTTTGTGCAAGACACCAGAACCACTGGCATCAAAACAAAATAGATTGAATAATAACGAAAGAGGACTTTAAATTAGATGGCTGAAACTTAGTAACACCAGTAGGATAATGATCTGAAACTTACATCAAAACCTGTTTTAGAACAGATGAAACGGGCTAAGATTTAGGTGCTGGAAAGGCTTCAATTTCAGTTCTATGCTTGAGCTTATTTAAACTGACTATGCTATTTCTGATCAGAACAGTGGTGAAATGTCCAGCCAGAATTATACCAGAAACTTGTTTATTGCTTAAAAATGTGTGGTTTTACTGCAGTTTGCTAAAAGATGTTCAACAGGTTATTATGGCAGATTTGTGGATATATTAAAGACTCTATAAATCTTTTTGATCCACTGCAAAATAAAGTAGCACAACCAATTCAAATGTTGTAAAGGCCTAAAACTTTTTAAACCCAAAGTGAATACAGTTTTAATGTAGATGAGTTTATGTAAACTTTTGACCTGCACTGTATCCCAAAGTAGTAACTTTATTGAGAAAGAGTAAGCGAATTAAGGACTTTAGCACAATAAGCTTCTTTTTAATTGTTACTTAATTACTTAGCTCAGTTGCACTTAATGTTCCTTAACCATTCCCCTGGGTTCTGTTTATTCTGTTAATGTACAGTTTCATTCAAATTATGTTGCGTTCTAAGAAAAAAGACTGAGTTTGAATAAGTTTGCAGGAAGAACTGAATGCATGGCCACCTTTGCTTGAGTATTTGTGTTTTCCAATATGTGTATGTTTTGTCCTGAGCTGATGGATGACTCGGTATCCTCCGTCCTATCTTTGCTGCTGTCTGCATGACCAAATAGTTTTCAGGGCTGGATGGCAGGCGGTATGCCTGGCATTTGCACAGAAACATTACTCCTCAGTCCCAGTTTCCTATGTGAATATTTAATAAGGGCATCATGCATGCTAACGGGCCTGCTGTAATTACCTCTTTCTCTGCTCTCGCCCCATTTCTCAGGCCACTGGTGCCCAATGCCAATGTTATTTTTAGATTGCATTAATGATGACTATCCCACATCACAAACATTCCCCACACTGCAGATTAGAGAAGTCTAATTCTCCCCTTGTCCCCCTTTTCTTTCTTTTCTGGCATTTTCATTCCCACCTCCCCTTTTCCTCATTCCCTGCTCAGTCTTTCATTTTTGTCTCTGCACCCCCCCCCCACACACACACTCGTTTTTCATATCTTCAGCTCATTCGTTTCCTCTGCCCACTCTTTTCTAATCCCCTCTTTCTCTCTTTCATCTTTCCTGTGGAAAATGGGATATCAACAACATTGTGCGGCCTTGCTCTCATTTATCTTCCTTCTTCTCCCTACTCTCATCCTACCTTTTATCCTGCTCCTTGAACACCCCTCGGCCACCCACAATTTGTTTCTCCTATTTTTTATATTTCTCCCCCTCTTGTTTCTCTCAACTTCCTTCTTGCTTTGTAGTCCTGTCTGAAAGTCCTTTGTACCAGCTTGTTTCTTTTGTTTCCTTAGGAAGTTTCAGAGGCTGTGTGAATGTGTCAGCCTGAATAAAGACTTTTTCCTCTTTCTTATTCGTTTCTCTTAATCTCTCTCAGTTGCCTGTTTTTCTGTTCTCCGTTCCTGTCACTGCTTCAAGTTCCTTGTTCCTTTTTGTCATTCCTCACCTCAAAGGTTGAACCCCAGTGTCCAGCTGGGTTTTATTAGTATGAGATTCATGGCAGTAGAGCCCTTTATCCTGGACTGATTCACCCCCCCCGCCAACCAACCTCTCGATCCATCTCTGTAGCTGGCTATCACACACACTTGTGAGGACTCCACACACGCTGACAAGGTGATAGGTAGCCTATCACCAGCACATAAACACACACATTTTTTCCAATTTCTCTGGTGATTTCTATACTATTGTACACTACCTTTTTCCTACAATCCACTCACCTTTCCTTTAACTCCATATCTTTCCCTTTTTAAGATTTATTGTCATTTTGTAACTCCATAAAAACATCACGGTAGTAAGAAAGAAATTAAACGCATGTCAGAAACTAAACCAGACTTCTACTGTCTAACATATTGTCAAGTTCCAAACCTAAATTGGGAACTTATGTGTTAGACCAACACACTTTATGGTGAAGGCGAAGAAAACTGTAACAGGATTTTCAAAAATTTTAAGTACTCAAAATCTGAAAAGTTTGGAGTTTTGTCGAGCCCTGATACCACTAAATAAAACCCCGTGCATTGCCTTCGGATATTAACTAATATTACAATAGAGTCCACCTGTGCATAATTTGATCTCTCTCTGTTCAGTGATGGACTCAGAGGTTTGTTAGAGAACATTAGAGAACAATCTGCATCACAAAGACCAAGGAACACACCATACTGGTCATTAATAAAGTTCTGGAAAAGCAGGGTTAGGTTATAAGACAATTTCCCAAGCTTTGAACTTCTCTGTAAGCATTTTTCGAGCACACCGACATGGCACAACTGCAAACCCATCAAGACATTGTCTTCCACAAAAACTGACATGCCGGACAGGGAGAGCATTGATTGCAAAAGTAGTGAATAGGCTCTTGGTAACTCTGGATGAGGTGCAGAGATCTACCATTGTTAAAAAACTTAAACAGGACTTCTTGTGAAAAAAGCCACAAGAAGTCCAATTAAAGTTTACCATGGATAGCAAACACATGGAAGACGATTCTTTGGTCAAATAAATCAAAAAGTGAATGTTTTTGCCTACATTCAAAACATTGTGTGGATGAAAACTGCACATCATCCTGCAGATGCCCGCCCCTTGTTAAAACATGGTGGTTGCAGCATCATGCTGTGGGGATGGTTTCTTCAGCAGGGGCATACAGGGCAATCCTGGAATAAAGCATACAAAGGAGATGAGATTAGGTGGAGTTTCACATTACAGAAGGACCTAAAACATACGGCCAGAGTGACAATAGAATACTGTACTTTAGGTTATAACGTACAGTATTCATGCATGAGAATGGCCCATTTAAAGTACAGACCTACTTCCAGTGGAAGTAGGTCTGCACTTTGTAGGTACTGTACTTCCTGTGGCAGGGCTTGAAATTATATGTTCATTAATGCCCTTTTTTTTACCTGACTGAGCTTGAGCCATGTTAAAAAGAAGAATGGGTAAAACTTTCAGTCTCTAGATGTGCAAAACTAATAGAAACATACCTAAAAGAGTGCAAGCCACACTATTCAGATTTTTATTTGAACAAAATCCTGAAAACACATTTATGCTTTTGCTTCGTCTTCAACCCCAACGTGCTACTTTGAGTTAATCTTTCTTATAAAATCCCAATAAAATCCAATAAAGTTTTTGGTTGCAACATGAAAAATGTAAAAGAGTTCAAGGGGTTTTTATACCTTTTGCAAGTCGCTGTATCTTGTTCTGCTATTCTCTATTTCTCTATCTTTTTAAATGTCCTGCCTCTTTTTGCCTCCGTCCCCTTCTCAGTCGTTATCCAGACCTCCAGAGGGATCTGCTTTAGAGCTGCATGAAAATCAATCACCCCCTCCATCCCGTCCACTCTCTTTCATCTTGCTGTGACGTGTTTTTCTGTGTGCATGTGTGTGTGTGTGTGTGTGTGCTGGGGGGGGTGTATGAGGGTACTATTTTACCCTTCATCTTTTGTGCTCACCCTTGGTCTTTTTGAAAAGCTCAATATTGTTCACTATAAAAAATAAAACACTTCGTATTTGCTTAGGTTGGATGGGGTTTTACTACACAAAGCAAACCCTGTTTGGCCTCCCTACGCGCTCCTGCAAATGCTTGGCTCCATGAGCGGCATAGTAATTGGAGTGCAAGAGGGTGGGAGACTAATTCGGGTTGTCCATGTGTTTGAGGTGTGTCCTTTTTAATTCTTAGATTGGCTGCCTGGTCTTCAGGGCCGGTAATCCAATCGGTTGTCCTGTTTAAAGCACTAAATTAACCCCCGTCTCACCTCCAGCCTTTTTCTGTCTACCACAGTCTGTCTTGTTCACTCAGGCGGTAAAAGGGAGGGAGGAGAAGATCGAGAGCTGGATGGACACACTGTTTCAAGCTATGTTATTGTGTTGCAGAGAAGGTTGAGGACAAGTGTGTTTTATGTGCAATCTCATGCCTCTGTCTTTTGTGGACCAGTCTGAAGTCTTACACTTAAATGATAATGTTTTGTTAATGATAATATTATATGTTGGGACACAGTATGGTGTGACATCCCTGTGTCCAGTTTTTACTCTTCCTTGTAAATTGATAGAAATAGATGTTGGATAGTAGAGCAGTGCAATCTGCAGTCTCATCTAAGTGCTGAAATAAAAGACAAGGGGTCTTCTTTTCTTGCTTTTTGAAGAGGTTTTATCTCTCATCTCATCTCAAAACCTATTTAGTTCTGATCATGGATCAGCAGATTCTGTTAAACAACAAGGCAGCTTAACTTCTTTCCCCAGGAGCATTCACAGCCATTCACAACCTGAAACAAGTGATCAAAACACTACACATGTTGAACTTGTGAAGAAATATTTCACGAGCAGCAATGATCTGAACACCTCCTAGGATGGATTGATGGATAAGTAACTCAGTGACTTTAAAGGTCCTATTAGTTCTAACAATGACTTATAAGTCTAAAACTCCCATTCATGGTCAGAACTTGAGAGGTCTTTTGGATGAGAGGTTACACATCTTTAAGAAACCATTCAAGCTCTTAGGATCGCAATTTCCTGAATGACTGAGAATCTACACCAATGTTTACTGTCTCACCATTACCTTATAGCTCTGTTAGTTAACACATGCGTCCACTCACCTGGCATTTTATTTGGAACTCAAAATAGTGAGTCAATCAATAAATAAATCCCATGACAGCAACTCAGCGCATTTAGACATTTAGACGTGGTAAAAACAACTTGCTGGAGTTCAAAGAGAAGATCAAATTGGTAAGAAAGAGGACTGAAGTGACTTTAAATGTGGCACAATTATAGGTTGGAGTATTTCAGAAACTGCTTTATCTGCTGGACTCTTCATGCACAAGATCCAAAGAACAGAATATGTTCAGAGAGCAGCAGTTGTGTGAATGAAAATGCCTTGTTGTGTGCTCTCACTAATGAATCCTGATCTCTTAACTCTTGAGTTTCAAACATTAAAAGTCAGAATTTTGTATAAACGACATGAAAGCAGGGATTCTACCTGCTTTGTACCAGCTGTTCAGGCTGCTGCTGATGGTGTAATCATGTGGTACTATTTTCTTGGCACATATTCTTGGCACATTTTGGGCCCCTTAGTTAGGCTGTGGGGTATAAACGTTGCTCAGTTGGTACAGAGTATTACTGCTGACCATGTTAATCCCTTTTTGACCACAGTGTGTCCGTCTTATGATAGCTACTTCCAACAGGATAATGCTAGACGTGACAAAGCTAAAATCACGTAAAACCTTTTTTTTGAACATGATAGTGAGTTCCTAGTAAAGAAGCCAGTAAGTGTATATTTTTAAGTACACATCATTCTTAAGAGAAATGCTGTGGTTTGGGTTTGGTGTCTAGGCACTGATCTCATCAGTCTGGTGATATTGCTCAACATGTAATGGAGTGATAAGTGTATCTCGACACCCTTTTCCTTAACATGCTTCTTAACATTCCAGGTTGTATGAAGTGTCTCTCCTCTCAGAGCCCACTTGGGGTGGTGGAAGGGCTGAAAAGAAGGCGAAGCAGGGTTAGGCTTTGCAACAACCCCGAAATTAGTTTGGTATGTGTGGCATTTCACATTTTGTGTGTCTGAAAGATCATGCTAAGATCATGTAAAGCAGCAGCACAGCTTGAGTTGATTGCCTGAAGAAACTAGCAGGCGCCGCCTCATTAAGGACTGCTAGCACAAATGTCACAAGGGTGTGCAGTTTAATTTTAGGTACACTGTACATAAACACCAATCCCTAAAGAAACATATAAGAAACCATTTTGAGCTAAGAACATTTCTAGAACAAATTTTAATGCAATGTGACCAACTTGTAAACTACAACATGTAAATTACAACTGAAATTAGCCTCAGATTCTTTTGCTCCACAACAAAGAAAACCAACTACATTCAAGTATAAGTAAAGATATGCTTTCTCATTTCTAATATTTTACATACATTTTTTTAGGAGGAAAAAATAAGCCAAACATTTGTCCATCTATATGCTTTGTTTTGTTTACAGGGAAAATCCTCAACAGATAGCCAGCTCCTCACGCAACTAACATAGAGACACACCTATATACACACCTAAGGACAATTAATCCCCCAGTCGGTCGTGGCAGATGGCCGCTCACACTGAGCCTGGTTCTGCTGGAGGTTTCTTCCTGTTTAAAGAGAGTTTTTCCTCTCCACTGTCGCTACATGCATGCTCAGTATGAGGGATTGCTGCAAAGTCAACGCCAGTGACTGTCCACTGTCTCTACATGCCCATCCGGGAGGAGTGAATACTGCAAGTCACTGACTGGATGCAATCTGCTGGGTTTCCTTAGATAGAAAAACTTTTTATCCAATTTGAATAAATAACTAACTGACTGCACTGTTCAATGGTTAGGACTAATTAGAATGTATGTACCTGACTTTTGTGAAGTACCTTGAGACAACATGTGTTGTGAATTGGCGCTATATAAATAAAACTGAATTGAATTGAATTGAATTGAATTGAATCTAATGTTCACATTTTTGTACTGTGGGGCCAAACCAGAGTACCCAGAGCTAAACCACATGTACATGAGGAGAAAAATGCAAAATCCACTGAGAATGTATCCATCTGAGGTCTTTCAGATAACACCAAACCAAATATTAAGTGCTTTGCACTTTTTGCTACAGCAACTTTGGACAGTGTAAAATTTTATTTTTATATATTTAAAATCTTACATTAGTTTGTGTATAATGTGTAAGCCAGTAAATATTTTTTTAAATAATTGATGACTTCCAAAAGCATCATTTGGATCATTTTCTTTTAATTAAATTTTTTCCACACTGAATATAAGAATCTATTTCAATTTGACATGAGAAATAATAATTGCGGCCTCTCCAGTTTGTACTCAGCCTCTCGCCCGTAGACTGCTGGAGATAGGCACCAGCTCCCCCGCGACCCTGTACGGAGGAAACAGGTATAGAAAATGGATGGATGGATGGATTTCTGATTTGATAGTTGTCCCTCAGACAATCATTGATACCCTCCTTAAGGATAGTAAGCCACAAAAGTCATTGCTAATGAAGCTTGCTGTGTCGAGGACTAATAGCCACATGCTCTACCCCTATACCACACGCTGCGCCCCATGAAGCTGGCTGTTTAAAGAGTACAGTATTGAAGCATATAAATGAAAAGTTCAGTAGACGGAAAAAGTATGGCTGCACAAGCTGCACAAGCAACAGAGAACAATTGCAACCTTGAGAGGACTGTGATGCAAAGCCCATTCGAAAGTACATTTTTCTTAATGAAGCGAGAATGGCTAATTATTTTCTTAAAAAAATTTAATTTTGCCTCAAGTGTTTTGGTTAACTGTCTATCACGAGTTTGAAAATATTGCCATTGAGGCCAGTGTGATTGAAATGACTGCTTACATGGAGGAAAATAGATCTTGTTTAGGGAATTATGAAATCAGTAGGAAACTGTTTTAGGATAATAATTAAAGTAACAAGATGTTCTCATGTGCCTCTCCATCTCAAAAACACACACACAAATACCCACAGAGGCACAAAAAGACTTTTGTCCCTTTCAAAAATAAAAGCAAAGGCAAAAACCAATGCCCGCTACAGTCCCATAAACACTCGAGGCAATCGAAGATTTACTTATAAGACACTGTGCCAATCCCCCAAAGCTTTCATCATATTAAAATTCTATAATATGTTTTGGGTACTCACCAGTCCCCGCTGCACCCACCCTCATACACAGGCATACAGAGACCATTCAAGTTTTCAGTTGGAATTACAGCCGGATGGCTTCTTTTGTGTGAGCCTCTTTATCCTTTTTTTTACAGTTATTCACAGGATCTTCTCTTTCACCTCTCCTTCTCATTTTTCCCTCTCCCCACCCCTTCCCTCGGTCTTTTTTTTCCTGCAAATTCCCTGGAGTCATATCTGAAGTCTCCACTGGGTATTTCAGTGCTTTCATTAAAGTCATTAAACAATTGCACATACTCCCCCTTTTTTCTTAATTGTCCTTTCCTTTCCTTTTGCCCTCACATTTTTAATGTCTTTTCTGACTCACCTGCCTCACTTCGTGTCATCTCATCTGTTCCATCACTCTCATGGGTTACCTTTCTTTTCCCTCAATCGCTAATGCTTCTTTTCTAACCCATATGTTTCTTCTCATAACCTCTCTATCTCTGTTATCTACCTTTCCTTTCCGGTTCACACTGAACCTTCAGAACATGGGATGTACATGTAAATCCATTCCTATTCTCCACAGATTAAGCCACAGCTCTGCGTCCCCTATGTTTTTTGTCTGTTATCCACTCCTCCTTTGATCTAGCTGTGAATTAACTTCTCTCTCCAGCTGTCTGTCTTCCCGTGTCGCCCCACAGTACCTGCTATTTTTGACTTTCGTTGTGTCTTTGCTTGTGTTCAACTTCCTTTGCTCTTTAAACAGCTTGTCATCTTTTAATCCTCTCCTTTTGCCCCAGATTTTTAATTCCTCACTTTTCTGTCATTCTTTCAGTTTCTTCAGGCTTTCTCCACATTTCACCTTCACCCCCACTGCGTTTCAACCCCCATCCTCCTGAAATCTATAAAAATCTCTATTAGTTTGAACAGTTATGTTTTTGTGCCTCCTCGTGCTTCTCTTCTGACTTAACCCGCCCTCTCATGTTTATAATGTTGTGTTTTCTGTATATTTATATATATCATTCTGTGTTGCTCCAGATCTGAATGAGGCCCCTGGGGGACCACACCTCCTAATAGTCTAATACATTCAGGGCTGAACATGAATATTTCAGACCATGGCTTGTTCCTGTTTACTTAATGGCAGTGCTAATTCAGCTGACTTCATTGATTAAAAATTCATTTTATTTGTTGGATGGTTGTGTTTTATTTATTCTTACCACTGCCTACATAAAAAGCCTGAAGTTCAGATGCGTGTGCGTGTTTGTGAGGCTGTTTGTGGGGAATGTAATGACATGCCACAAGTGCCAACAAGTGGAGGCTTGCTTTGTGTTTCTAGCAGCCCCCTCCAAGTGAATAACATGTGTTGACTGTAGTAAAGTAGCACATGTGCATGTGTTTGTACTGTGTGTGAGTCTGTGTGAATGTTTGCGTGGCCTAATTTTCACATTGTTTAGTTTTTTCTTCATCTTTCCTCCAGTGGCCTCACTATCACAGCTGAACAACTTTCCTCATCACAGAGAGAAAACACTGCAACCAGACTGCTCCAAAGCATCCATGCTACTTTGTTCTGTCTCACTCTGGTGCTGTTCTAGCTTTTCACTATACTGTATCACCTTTCGCCGCTATCTTCTCTTTGTGCTTTGATAAAAGAAGTCTTTGTTTCTGCCTTTTCTGTGTTTTTTTGTGCGCTTGTCAAAGTTAGTGCTAGTGGAAACCTGCACCAAACACAGCATTGGGATGTGACGATTGAAACAAATGTAAAATACTGTTTTGTCTTTTTTATTAACAGAACAAACTTTTAAGAATACTCAAAAATGGTGCTTTATAGAATCTCATTAGAGAATCTCTCTAAAATTATCTAGTGGAGGTTCTATCAGTCTAATGACTTTTGATTTTAAACTGAGGGTAATCAGATGTAATCCAGAGTTAATAAAAACTGTGAAATAGGTCTTTAGATTAGCATTGGTAGGAGGCCGATGCTAACCTTATTGTATGCTACAGTGTCAGATGCATTGGAAAGCAAAGTCCAACAAAAAATATTTAAAGACCTTCACAAAGAAAGACGATTATTAACTATAACAAAAAATCTGCCTCATAAGCAAAGTGAAAAAAATGAGGGTGGTTAAAGCTGCAGTAGGGAGTTCTGAGAAAACTGTGGGCTTAGCCTGAAAGTTTGACCAAGCACACCTTTTTTCCGGGTTCACAATTGAAAAATTCTGGCAGGATTTTAAAATTGCTGTATTTCAAAACCTGCAAGATGCCAGACAGGTTTGGTCCTACATTGTTTGGTGTCCAGATGGGAAGCACGACACACCACACACAAACAGATTTCACTCATGAACATTCAGATGTCGAATGGGAAATCTCGCAAACCCTCTTGAGATCAACATTAGCATAGTGTAATTCCCTTCTGTGTTTCTGTCACCTCGCTTTCTGATTGGTTATAGGTCACATTCAACAGGCTAGTGTTTTGTCCACAGGAAACAACCTACATGGTAGGTTATCGAGGTAAGACAATCCAACATGTTGAATATCCCCGATCTGAGGTCAGAGCAGGCCCCGCCCTGATTGGTTGTTTCTGACCAGGAGCGGTGTACTTCTGCAAATGGCAATAGGACCACTGGGAGGAGCCAGAGGCGCTTAATTTTTTTCACAGATAATCTGTCACATTTTATACTGTCTGGGCATAGTTTAAGAAATAAAAAAATAAATTTTTACAAAGGTCAGGACTCTCAGACAGTACTGGTCTTTTTCATACTTACTAGTTTGTAGTTTTGTTTTGCCAGTTATTGTGCATTTTGTCATGCTGATTTATTACGTAGATCCCAAGTGACAGCTGATCACAAGCCTTTTCCGTCAGTGTGTGTCGTTCTTTAAATCTGCAGCTATTCATCTCACTGCTGATCTCCCCTTTTCCAAACCCTCCACCCGTACCTCCTCTCTTATCACTGTGAGTGTCGTTTACTCTCTGTGTCTTTCTGACTCCTTTCTATTCTCTAACTCTCTCTACTTCTTCTTTCTTCTGGGAAAGAGATCTAATTCATTTGATTGTTGTTGGGTTACCCTCCTTCCCTCATCTAATCTTGTAATAAGGCACGGAGGAAAAGAAGACAAGTGCAATAAAAGTGGGGCCTTTATTCATGATTTTTCCACTTGCTTTTGTTCTTTCTTATATGTTTCTGTTTTTGCCGGAAGGGAGAGTTTGTCGCAAAAGAAAAAAAGAGATAGAAAGATACACAGTGGAGGATCTGGAGATGGTACGGAACAGCAGGGAACAGAAAAGCTGAAACTTTGATTTTTTTATTATTTCATAAGAGTTGTCATGTCATGTCAAGTGAGAAAAAAGAAGGGATGAGAAAGGAGGAAGAATACAGAGGTGTCAAATCAGTTTATCTCCCTGAAGAAAGTGACAGTCGTTTACCAGCTAACAATCCATTCTTGATGCGGCACTTGTCTCTGAGTCCCTCCACTTCTTATTTTCTGTTTCACGCTATTTCTCTCTTCCTTAGAGCGTGCTTTCAAAAGCTGCCTTGGCAATTTACTGTAACTTTCCATCATTTTTCCCTTTTTTTCCCCCCACAAATTTCTATATTCGTCTCTTTGCCTTTCCTTTCTCGATCAAATATACATGAACTTTTACACTCCCCCTCGCCATCTTTCCCTCTTTTCTTTCTCTTTCAGACAATTTCCCATGTTTTCCTCCACTACAGTCACGTCATTTTATCTTGACATTTCAGAACCGAGGCGGTCTGTCTCTGGGAAAAAATGTCTCAATTGTACACAACATGTTGGGCTTATTCATCTGCTTTAGTCTGTGTGTGTTCTTTTTCCTGCCTTTACTCAAGAATGTGTGTAGGCTATTCATTGTACTGAGTATTCTGATACCCTAAGGCATTATTCAGAATCACCCCATTTATTTTGCCTGCATTCAGTTGTCATTATTCTGTTGTGTAAGTGTGTTTGTGTGGATTTATTTATGTGTGTTAATGCATAGACAGTATTCCTGCCTCGTTCATGTTCGGGAACAGGATAAATAATGGATTATGTTTGGATTTTAGCCACCATTATCTCCAACATGGCATGTGAGATATTTGCACCTAAGGCCATGTGTATAAATATAGATATGTGTATGTGCTTGTGCTCTCTTCAAGAGTAATTATCACTACAGGTTGCAGGCCTATTGGCAAATGCCAAATGTTTAGTTCTACTGTGCTCCAGGTTAATTGGCTGATTGAAATACAAGACACCTCGTAAGGTCTCATCATGTTGTAATGCCTGTGTGGGTGAGTTTGTACTTAAGAGAAGAAAAGCAGTGTTTGGGTTGATAAGGTTAAATCTGTTACATGTGTCGTAATACTGTGTTCTTGGAGAGCAGCTGTAGTTCATAAAAACTTGGCTTTTAGTGATGTTGGTCTTAGATAAGCTGATGTCATCTAACACATCAACACAATGGGAAGAATGGAGTTGCTGTAAAATGGAATTCAAAAGTTGGGGATTTTTAGCTGCAGGGGAATAGCTGTGTGGAAAAAGTCAATTAATGTTCTGAGAATCTACACCAATGTTTACTGTCCTGTTAATGTAGCATGACTCTTTCACCTAGAAATGCAAAGGATTTCTTCTACTCCTTTACAAGACAGATAATAGCTTACCAACTTTTGTTTTGCATACTTGAGAATCTCAGTATGCCATTTAACAAGACATTAATGTTTTTTTTTCTGCAATATTCATTCAAAATAATTAACTTTGTCCAATTTAATATTTGAGAGGAAAAGCTCGGATTTGCTTTTATTTTTTAGATTGTTAAATTATTGATTCATTTTAGCTTCCATTTTCTGTTTTTGATTTGTAACAATTTAGTGTCTTTATTTAGATTTTTATGGCTTCATTCCAAATTATAATCAAACCACCATGATGACTAATAGCTGATGGGTTGTTCTTCTCAATAAATCCTATTCCCTTCAAACCTAATTTGGGTCATTGCCTACTGTAACTGCTTCTCATCAGTATGTATGGATTTCTCTGCTGTCAGGCTTCTGATGCTGAATTTTGTTATGAGGACACAGGAAAGAGTTTCTCCGGATCTTTTGTACAGGACCTCCTGTGACTATATAGGCTTTCACTCAGTGTTTGCAAAGGTTTGTTGTTTTACTATGAACTGATTATAATTATCAGTGTTGAGCATGGGTATTGAATTTTGTTGTCAACCTTTCAGGTAACCTTGTGAATCGTATAACCAATCTCTTGCTTCATGACAGCTAGGGCAGCTTAGCCCTCCCTGACCTCTACTTAGTTAAAGCAGATATACAAAATAAATTTAGCTATGTCTGTGTATCTGTTGCTGCACAGTAGAATAGTCCTGTACAAAAGCAGAATCTACTTAGTCTTCCTTCAGACTTGCAGACAAGCATGTGTTTATATCTGTATTTAGTTTGGTGCTAAACCTTTTTAGATCTTCCAAACATCAACCAACTTACTAACTATTGATCAATTACAGTACAAAATAGTTTTGGTAATTTTAGTAAAGTTTTTTTTTTTGCTAAATGTAAGTGTTCAGCACAACCATGAGTGTAAGGGCACGGTTTGTTGAGTGTTGAGTCGACCAAGCAGCTTTCATTGCCCCACATTTCCTAACAAAGGGTGGAAAGACCTTTACACCTTTTTACCAAGGTCAAAAATCTTAGGGTGAGGATAAGTTCTCTAGTTATGCAATATTAAAAACTACTCATTTACCTAAAAACCTTGAAAGATACATGTTTTGGACTCCTGCCTTTTCAACCTGCTTACTATACAGATAAATGCACTTTTTAATCAGGGGTACCCAAACATTTCCTTACACTATATACTAGTGTATTTAAAAAAATGTGTAGAGAAATTGTCTGCCAGTTGCTGTAAGATCAATAGAGAAAATTGCCCCTTTACTGCAATAATACAGAAACTATCTAGGCTATAAAAACTTACTGTGTATCAGTGTACATCTTTGTAAAGGTTGTGAGTGCAGCTGGATGTATGTGACTTGTAGCATAAAAGCACTCTGAGTGGTCGGTATGACTTGAAAAGTGTTTTAGAAGTTCAGTCCATTTACCATATGTTGTGCAGCTCTATATAATTCTAACTTTTATTCTACCAGTCTGGACATTTTAAAGGTTTTCATTAAGTAAGAGCATGCTAATCCAGATCTTATGATTGCAGTGTTTACTACAAGCTGCCTTTGGATATAGTGGCATAAGTAATTTAAAAGCAGAATTGGGAATTACAGTCTATATTTTTTTCTGACCAGTTTGTCTGTTCAGTGGGAAAAGTGTAGTTTGAAAAGTCGAAGGACAAGGATGCAGAACCAATATAGTGGATATGATTTGAAGTTCCAATATAATCACTGCAAACAAGACAGTAATTTAGATCAATGAACTACATAAAAGTGGTTGGCTGTGGATTGTGTTTTTAACAATGTCACTGTGAGAGAAAGCCGATTGGAAACAACAAATGCGTGTCTGTGGTGAGCTGCTAAATCTGATGTCTTGAATCTTGTATTGTTTTGGATCCAGAAGCCACCGCCATAATGACCAATGGCAACATGATGAATTGCATCTTCAGACTGCACCAGAAATGTTGTGAATTTAGTTCTTAAAAAGAAATACAGTTTAGGTTATCTATGGAGCTTAAATAGCAACTGCATTAAATTTAGCTTTTATTTGCAATAATAATTTGGTGCACTGTTTTCTCATTTTTCCCTGTGTCTTAAAGTTTCTGTATTTGCTTAATATGTGATTCCCAATGTGAAGAAATTAACTGTAAATGTGAAACATCATGTTTATGATGTGATGTACGTACATTGTTTATGATACATATAATGTTACATACAGGGGTTGGACAATGAAACTGAAACACCTGGTTTTAGACCACAATTTTTTTTATTATGGGTAGGGCCCTCCTTTTTGGGGCCAATACGCTAAATTCGTCTTGGGGATGACATATAAAAGCCCTGCACGCGGTCTGGGGAAATTTTTTAAGCCATTCTTTTTGCAGGATAGGGGCCCTTTACTACGTGATACTGGTGGGGGAAAACTTTCCTGACTCGCCCCCCAAACCCCCAAAGGGGCTAAATATATTTAGATCGGGTGACTGGCAGGCCAGGGGAGATGTTAAACTTCACTTTCATTTTTCATAAACAATCTTTCACCAGTCTGCTGTGTGTATTGTGCATTGTCACATCCTGATACACGGCACCGATTACCCTTCAGGATACAATGTTTGACAACCATTGGATGCCACATGGATCCTCAAGAATGTGGTTCGGTAGTCCTTGGTGGGGACCCGCCCATCTAGCACAAGTATGGGCCAAGGGAATGCCTGATATGGGAGGGCCCCAAACCCATCATGATCCACGCACCATTGCTTCACTCTGAGAATGCCAACAGTCTGGTAAGCTTTCTTTGGGGCTTCTCCACACCGTAAACTTTCCTGGATGTGGGAAAACAGTAAAGGTGGACCCATCAGAGAACAATACATGTTTTCACATTGTCCACAGCCCAAGATTTGGCGCTCCGTGGCACCATTGAAATCCGACGTTTGGCATTGGCATGAGTGACCAAGGTTGGCTATAGCAGCCCAGCCCTGTTAATATTACCCTGCTGGAGCTCTCGACGGACAGTCTGGTGGAACACAGAGAGTTAGGTGCACATTTATTTCTGCGTGAATTTGGCAGCGTGGTTTTATGTTTTTTGGAGTCAATCGCTTGTTAGTCACCCGAACATCCCTTTTCAGACAGCTCCCTCTTGCGTCCACAGTTTAAATTCCTGTTGGTGTGGTTTCTCCTTCTTGGTGGTATGCTAACATTACCCTGGCTACCCGTGTTGGCTCTTAGATACATCACAAGACTGTGCTGTCATTTGGTCACAGATGCGCCAGCAAGACGTGCACCTAACAATTTGTCCCTCTTTATGAACTCTGTATGTCACCCATAATGTTGTTGTATTTCCAGATATCTTGAGCAAAACAGTGGCTCTTACCCCTGCTAATTGAACCTTCACACTCTGCTCTTACTGGTGCAATGTGCAATCAATGAAGACTGGCTACCAGGCTGGTCCAATTTAGCCATGAAACCTCCCACACTACAATGACAGGTGTTTCAGTTTCATTGTCCAACCCCTGTATATTGTGTATGTATAGTGAAAGACTGTAAAATGTGCAGTATGTTACTGCACAAGACTGGATTATGTTACTTTTTGCTAATGCTTCATGCTTTTTGCTGATGCTTTTATTTTGCCATACTTTAATTTAGCTCAACACTCTTGCGCTTAAAGTTCAGTGCACTATACAAAGTGCATAGTGGTCAAGTGGTCAAACAGTTTTTACCCAAAATAATCAGAAAATATTTTAGACAGCCCGTGGTGTGCACGGTAAGCATTTAGTATACAGACGTGAGTCAGTCATTATCAGTGCAGACAGAGCTTCTGCATAGCTTAACCTGAGATTAAATAAGGATTTTATCAGGTTAATACTGCTGCATTTCTGTGTTACTTACATAAATGTAGTATCAGTGGTGTCTATGTGAAGTACATATTCTAAGTTTTTTTTTAAATGTCTAAAAAAATTAGATTTCCTGGGGAACACTATACATTTGCTTCAATATATTTATAAAGACAATACTGGGACATTATTATCTAAAAAACACAGTTCTGGCATGCAAGAATGCGATGCAGGTATATAAGAAATCTACAGATTGATGCAACCTGAAGTGGTCTTACAATTTTACTTTAAATGTTGTCTAGCTGTTACTGTGCTACTTGCTCATGTAAAATAACTGCAGTACCTTAATAAGGCATCAACTAGGTGAGAAAAGACTAATTAAAACAATGCAAATGGGTTTAAACAATTTCCTATTAGAACGTGCATATCATTTAAAAATATGACGACGTGAAGATTAAAAATATTGCTTATGTAGGAATACTTTTTAAAATGTTTTCTAGTTTTGTATTTTGTAATAGTAATATTAATAATAATAATAATAGTAGAACTTTATCACCAAAAAAGTGACTTACTCTCTTGGTTGAGGGAACCATTTTTTAAACAGCACCACAGAGGAAATCATCAGATACCCTTTGGGCAACATTGTTAAAGTGCTGAAATGTCACTTGTGCATGAAAAGAATGCATGAAAGGCTTTGGACATTTTTATACATGCACAATGAATGTTTGTTGAGGAGAGGAATTAGAACAAAGTGTGCCCTTTTAAGTGTGTGTGTGTGTGTGTGTGTGTGTGTGTGTTAGCAAGGCAGCGGATCAGAGGGCTGGTTAAATGAGAGGGGTAATGCTGCAGCTTTGTCAGAGCAACGAGGGGCCTAACTTAGCTTTAGTCCGTCTGATCTCCATTTGTTCCACCCGTGTGTAAAGAGTCAGGCAAAGTGTTGGAGAAAAAAGGGGAACAACACAGAGATAGAGGGAGTCTGATGAATTACATAACCCTTTGGGAGCTGAGATGGGGCAGTGAATTTAAAATAAAGGGAAAAAAATTGGAAAATAAATAAAAACTTTAACAAAAAAGACAACTTAAACATGTGCGATGAAGACATCCATACTGGTGACGGTTCATTTGGACGAATATCTCTGTTCACTATGAAAAATACCAAAATTTCTCCTAAAGAAGCATTAAACAAAGTTTGTTTGTTTGGTATGAAATTTTGTGTTGAGATCATGAATCAGTACAGAAAAATAAAGATAAATTGGATTTGCTGAAGCTCTTCCTGTTTCTGTTCCCTAGCTATGGTGTTATACGTCTATGTGTTAGTATTATCCCACTGAGACTGGCTATGTTCTTTCAATACAACCTCCTTGTGTTTTCAGATAGTTCGGAGTCCATCTGTCAAATAGTAGGGGGTTGCCCCTTCTTGTGCTCGTTTGTACACTGGCGACACAACAGACTGATGAAGGCTTCTGCTGTGGAGCATGTCTTCATCAGTCGTTTTGCAAATTATCAAAGTTGGAGATTCAGGGCCTGCTTGAAGTCTCAAATTAGAATAATTTGTTTTCCAGCATGATTTTCTTTCTATGACATCAGTGTCACCATAAGAGCTTTGACAATTTTGCTAATATCGCAGCTTCTTCATGGGTGGAACCAGACCAGCTACTTTCAGTGATTTGACGTTGAATAAGTGGAAGATGATGGATGGATGGATGGATGGATGGATGGATGGATGCATGGATGGATGGATGGATGGATGGCTGGAATAAATACTCAAATTTATCATACAGAAGGTCATATAAGCACAAGTCTAGGTGAAATCTATTCTGCTTGATGAATTTCTTTTAACTTTTAATAATGATATACTTATCCCCACATTGAGTTATTGAGTCTACTGGTTCTAAATGCGGAATCTTGAAAACATGTGAAAAGGCCTACAATATATGTGTTGTCGCTTTTTCAAATAAAAGATCTGCAAAGAGCCGAAACTAAGAGAGAGAATGGATTTTTAAACACAACCTAGTGTGGCTTTAAGCCAGAAGAGGAGAACAGGTAATTTCAAAAGGAGAGGAAAAATGATAGTGAAGAAAAGAGCAAAGAACTGTGGAGTTGCTCAGAAATAATTCCTCACTCTGTTTCTCCCTTTTTCACCATTGCAGTCCTTTGATCTGAGCTCGTGACAAATTTAGAGATGTTCTTCAGCGGTAACCTTTCACCGTCTCCTTCTGTCTCTTGTACCCAGACACATGTTGAAATTCGCAGACATGCTAATCTACACTGGTAGCTTTCTCTCGTGCTTTCAGTGTCGTTTTCACACACACACATAGACGAAATTGCTCACATACAGACATCACATTCATGCGACCACAGGGTTCATGAAGGAGGTCGGCCCAGGACAACATAAAACGACACCACCCGGCCTTTGTTTTTGACGCTGATGGAACCAAACCCTGGCCAAATACCTTGCCAGCTAACATCACATTATACCTGAGACACAAAAAGTGTAACACGGTTGCTGCAGACCTTTTTCCAGACGTAATCATCATACACTTGACATCACACTTGCATACAAACAATAAACTCACAAATTTAGTCCATCAACAGGGATGTGCCAAAGATGGCACTTGAGATGCAAAACAGTATTGAAGAGAGTATGATATTAAATGAGAAAACCAGGCTTCTAAATCTTCTGCCTCTTATGATTCTTTAAAGTGATGTTCTTTGCCTATAGCATCAAAAATCCATATTTTCCAAATAGTGATGATGGTCTTATAAAATGAGTGTTTCTCTTTTTATTTGTGTTTTATTGCTTCTTGAGTACTGAAGTAAAAGTATCTGAATTGTCTCTATTTTAAATTATTACAGTTACAATAATATCACCTATACATTTTTTGCTAAATCTGGTTATTTGGCTATCTGATCTGGTAGAGAGGCCACTCATATTTTCCAACTATAGTTTTGAAACAGTATCATCTCAATTAGATTGATTTACAGGTACTCAGCCTCTACCTCATTAATGTCTGGAAATATTTAAAAACAGCCAAATATGTCTTTTTTTATAAGCGAAAGAAAAATGCAGGTGCCTTCTTTCTTCCAGCTGACCAGCAGTGTGTAGCAACAGATAGAGGTGGTTCAATGAATTGCTCTGTGCTCCAAGAAAACGCTCCAATCTCACTGACCTTTTTTCTGACATCTCATTAAAAATGCCTTAATCCATAAAAAAACGGCATGACACAAAATTTAGCTGTTTTGAAACTTTAACTTTTTATAACCTTGTTATTCTGCTTACTACATACCTGAAACTTATCCCCAAATGTATGTGATTATGTATATGACATACTGATGTATCTTGCCGTGTACGTTGGAGTAGTCTTCTCATATCCGTCATGTGTGTGATGCACTCCTGGTTTGAATATGGCATTTTTGTTTTTTTGCATTTTTTTGAGTAAATGCTACCCAGCCTTGCTTATTTGTTGATTCCATTATGCATGATAAGAGTTAAATTTGTAGAAATGCAATGCTGGAGATTTACTTCCCTAAGGCAGTGTATTTTCCTACGCTATTGAAACAAAAGACAAATGCAATAATGCAATGGGAGTATAAGGATACTTACAAACACCTTTAGTCTGCATACAGTGAGTGTTGATGAAGTATCAGTTTAGACATATTGTATCTTTGGTAACTTGCCTATATGTTTATACAGTATATGAATTAGATATGTGTTTATTCCTTTTTTGAAAATATGACACAGTTGAGGCTTTTTGCTTTCTATTCATGATGAAGAGGAAGTTCTGCAACAAACATTGTCTACAAAGCTTTGTTTTAGACCTTGTTTAAATATTTTGCTGCATGAAACTGTCCAAAAATTAAAATACATATTATAATAAACCTGTGCTGTGGGACCTTTTTCTCTTCTTTGTGTTTTTATTTTATTAAGGGAGCCAAAAATCTTAGCTGGTTAAGAATGGAGGCCCCCAATGCTATTTCTGTTAAAGGTTTCTTCATGTTCCTTCCTCTGTCGTTTGTGTGTGTTTTGGATTGATGATTGCAAGTGAGGATTAGATACAATCAGCTGGTTTCCTTTGATGAATAATTTTTTAATCATCAGGATTTTCTGATTTCCTGCATGCCATCATTATCATAGCATTGTTGCACTGAACTCTGTTACTGGGTTGAATAAAACCTACGGATTAAAACAAATTGATTGACATTAATTAGATTTTCAATGAGAATTTGTTTTTTACACAGTTAAAACCAGAATAAGTTTATGTTGTTACTTAATATAAATGACTTGAACTGAGTTTTAAAAACCTCCAATACATTTTCTTAAAACCTCTTACAGACTATTTAAAGTTCTCACAACCATCATGTTAAATCATGTGTCTAAGGCACGTCAAGAAACTACAAGGCCAAGACTGACAGGTTTATCTAAGGTAAAAACAGTTTCATGTTTGTATATAAGATGCATTCTTGATGATCAGAAGGAAAGTGAAGCAGAGGACATTTTTCTGCATGGCCACCTCACTTCTAACTTGACTGTGGGCATGTATTATATAGGGAATGAAACTAAATGGTCTATGAGTTTAAGACAGACCTTTGTTAAATCTGTCCTTTATCTATGACCTTTAAAATCTTTACTGGGAAGAAGAAAGGTCACTTTAAAGGACCTGGGATGCAAAATGAAGATCAACCAAAGAAGTTAAGAGCTAACTGACAGTAATGAAGCGATGAAGCGTGTTCGTAGAGCTCATGTGTAACAGTGTTTCACCAGCCCTGGCCTTGGTGGCTTGGCAGGCTTCCAGTTATAGTTATAGGACATTATGCAAGAGGCACCAGAGCTAAACCTGAGTCTAGCTTTTAGAATGAGGTCACCGGTGGAGCACTCTCTGAGTCTGCAGGGTCAAGCATCAGCTATGGCCACCAGGGGAATGAGAAGGGAAGAGGAAATAATTTAATCAAAACAACCTTTTTCTGTGCAGTTGAGCATCCTCACTATCTGTAATGGTCATGGAGAGCAAGTAATGATCATCCATGGACCTGTGGGAGATTCTTCTGGTAACCTTGAAAAAGATACCAAAAACAAAAAATGTTAACATGAACTAATTATCAATTTGTGAATTTAAGTAACCATACAAAATAAAATCCCTCTAAATTTAGGAGTTTTCAAGAAATTGTTGTGCACAGTTATGCCTTTTTGCCATTCTGCTAAGTGTAACAAGATATTAGCCTGCAATTAGCAGCTCAAAATACATGCCACAGCTTAGTCAGTTGTAGTTTTACAACTGTGTTAACTTAATTAGACATTAGAAATGAATTATTTAGCTAAATGATTCTTTTGTAAGCCGATAATGTGAGATTTTAATAACCCCAAAAAATCCAAATGGAGTAATTTATCTTTCTTCTACAGAACTTTAAAGAGTATTAGCTTTTCTTCAGTCAGCTGACTGGCAGTTCACAGCAAAATATTTGGGAGGTGGAATTTGCAATTCCAAGTTAAGTCTCATGTCTGTTACAACTGAAATTAACTTTCGCACATTGCACTTGGTGAACATTAAATTTAACATATAAAAAAAGGCTTAATAACTGCTGTAAATTGTTTTAAAAATTAATAAAAAATGCGACATTTACATATATATCTGCATTAATGTTCAAACACAACTGGAAGAAAGAGATTATTGTCAGTTATTGTTAAATTCTGAATGGATCAGAAAGTTGTTTTAAAAAATCTTTATATAAACTTGTACATTTGTTGAATTCCTGTTTGAATTATATATATCTGAAATGACACCTATTAAGAATTTAATTTCAACTACTCACAATATTCATTCTAGATGCGAAGATTGTATTTAAGGTTAGGTGCAGTGGCAAACCCAATACAAATGAATAGAAAATGTGATATGATTTGTCCAAGAATTAGGTTTTGTAAATAGGAAAACTGCCACTCTACGTTATCTGATATTTTACTTGATTTATAGATATTTGGTTAAACCCTTTATGACCTACCATAGAACAAGTTCGCCAGAGCATATTTTTACATTTGTACATGCTGTAGAGCCATTTTTTGGAGCATTTTATTTGTTATAAATCAATACAATATCATAGATGTATCCGTCAAAAATTGCGATATAGAAACGTTGCACAAAACCCTTTCAAACTACAGGAAATTTATTTGGAGTGTGTCCATAACTTCATTTTTGAAGTACACTAATTTTTATGAACAGAGACCAAAACGAATATAAAATGTATGTTGTGAACAGTTTGAGAAAAGATAATATGTACATCAAAATAAACTATTTACAGAAGTGTAATTAAATCTCTAAGTGTGCCAGATACCTATGAGCACACATATATGTTCATCAGACCATCTTCAAACAATAAAAAGTGCAAAAAACAACGAAAATGAAAGCGAAAGTGTGAGCGAAGTTTACCGCGAAAAAACTACAACTTCTCGGGAAAAAAAGGACCACTCCCGGGAAAAAAACACCCAGGAAATGACATCACTTTCGGTTGTTGCGGGCATTGGTGTGAAAGAAAACCATGTGATAGTTAATCCACCAATGTCATCACTGATATTCCGATGTAGGAAGTACACTGCGGTCTGGATTTTGTTTTTTGCGATTTTTTACTGGATTTCTGCATCAGTTTCTGGAAAATAAAAACCATGCTCTGGGACACGTGGTGAATAGAGAATTTAAGTTGAACTTTCCGGTTTCATTTGCAAAAAAAAGTATTGTTCTAGCTTATTTGGTCGCAATTCTACAGGCGTTTAAAAATAGATATGCAAATGGAAGCACTGGCGCTCCCGCCGGTCATAAAGGGTTTTAAAAGATTATCTTTAGCTATTAAATGTGAAAATTGCTTGCTATAAGTAAGTATAAATATAAAGTATAAATATACAGTATGAATGTTTGCTGCAGAAGAATTGGACAAGCCAATGAAACACTAGGAGAGAAACCTAAGTTCAGATGACATGTCGTATACATGTCATATGTCATTGCATACACGTTTGGAGGAAAAATGGTTTTGCAGATCACCCCAAAGACACCATGTTAAAAGTGAAGTTTGCAATATTACAGCTTATGGTACCTGCAAACTTCAGATATCTCTAGGAAGGATGAATGCAGAAATGCACAGGGACATTTCTGATAACAATCTAAAGATGAAATGACTGTGGATTTCCAAGCAAGACAATAGCCCCAAACACAAACCAAAGGAAACTCTTAATTGATTTAAGAGAAAGAAAGTAAAACTGCTTGAATGGCCTAGTCACTCACCTTAACTGTATCCCTTTGAAAATCTTTGAAAAAAACTGAAGATCAGAGTACACAGAGAGAGCCTCCAGAATCTTCAAGGTTTGATACATTTATTGAGAAACTGCCTTGTTCGATACTCGCTGTAAATTTTCGTAAATCATACACGAGAGAAGTCACTTTTCTTTGGTTCATTTAATATCTTTGGTTCACTGGATAGTTTGTTTGCTTTCCTGCTGCAAGCAGGCTGCCTCAGGGTGTAGTTGAACTGAGACCCATTATTTCAGGGGCACTAGAGTTTACTTGTTTGGTCAGTACCAAAGTTCAGATGAGCTTTCACACAAATAGAGCAGTCAATCTAAAAGTAAGTTCAGTTTATTTTGGTTTAAAAAATAAGTCATTTAATAATTTCAGTTTAAGAGATATTTCTGTTGCCATTATACTAATGTTGCAGGAAACATAAATAGGGAATTGTGAGATCAAATGCACCTTTAACAAGAGAATCGTCAGAGGTGCTGTCTCTGGGTTACTTATTGTAAATGCTGGTCGATGGTAGCAGTAAATAGAAACAGACAAACCTGGAATCTACTGTTTACCCCTATTACTGTCAAACATTAGAGATCGCATATGTTCTGTGCATAACTTTATTATGGCAGCCAGTCATTTGTGCACTGCCCTAACTCTGAGGGAAAACAGTAATTATTTATTTACATGAATTTGAGTGACTGGCAGGCTTATAATCCTGATTACATGAGATTAGGATTCTTTTTGAGACTCAAGTCACAAATCACATAACAGGACTCCAGGTCGAGTCTGGTGATATTGTTGTGTGACTTAAGTGCAACCCAAGTCTAAGTTGCAAACTCGAACTATCTCATACATCTCTTTTTCCTGTCATCGAAATTAATTTAAACCACAAGAATAGTAGTCAGACATTTTTAGCCATTTACCTTTTAAAACCTCAGCATACCTTAATGACAGAAACTGACCCATGCCTGGTACCGAGTAAAGGATGAAGGAAAGGAGAGCCAGATTCAACAGAGGAGTTTCAAATAAGGGGGGAAATGTCTAAAGGCAAGAAGTTGATTGAGAGTGATGAGGGGAAAATGGAACGATGAGAAGTATATCAAGAGAGAGGGAGACAGAGATGGATGAAATAAAGAATGAAATAAGAAAGATGAAAATACAGATGAAAAGGCTTTTAAATGACTGATCTCCTCAAGGCACAAACACAACTGGAGTAATTGAGATAACGGGTAGAGCAAAGAGACACAGGATGGAAGGGAAAAAGAGCAGCACGATTAAACGATGGGAGAGAGCTGAGCAATGCCTGAAGTGGAGGAAAATTCGACTTTGGGACAAGGAAGGAGGAGCTGCATGACAGGAAAGTAAGAAGAGAGGCTCAGTATCAAAACATCTTTTTTTAGCCTGTCAGTTTCTATATAATGACTTTTTCCTTTCAGACTCTA
Source organism: Crenichthys baileyi (assembly GCA_036173005.1). Classification (NCBI taxonomy): domain Eukaryota; kingdom Metazoa; phylum Chordata; class Actinopteri; order Cyprinodontiformes; family Goodeidae; genus Crenichthys; species Crenichthys baileyi. Next base: position 53,373 of record JAHHUM010002211.1, read on the forward strand.
GTCTTATTACAGTGCTATTCAGCTTGCCTGACCACATGGATCAAGTTATGTTGACCTGAATCCTATGTGCCCTATAGATACCCAGAAATCAAAAAGTGATTCATTAACAAGCACAGTTAGAACCTGAGGGTCCAGCTTATATTCATCCACAGTGCTGTGGCTGTAAAAAACCTTCGCAAAATTACAGATTTTCTGGGGGTTTTGCTGTTTTTCACACCTAAAAGTTACAGATCATCAAGCACATTTTTTATCAGTAAATTATAAAATCATTAAATATAAAATCAATTTACAAATGATTATTTCATTTATTTCACCATTGTTTAAAGATAAATTTATCTTTTGTTAAATTATGAATTAACTATTATCCACATTTAGTTTCACTGACCACACCCAGGCCTGAATAGTACTTGACCTGGAAAATCAAGAAATCGTTTAGAACATGTCTGATAATATGAACTAGGCTAAAAGACCTCATAAAGCAACTCATCCTACCACAATCTGAGTAAATACGGGAACAAATGATAAACATAGTCATAAAATCTTTCAGACTGGAAAGAGTTGCATAGCCATTTCTTGGGCACTGGGACTCCTAACAGCCACAGTGGAAGCCAATTATTCACAAATGGTGAAAACATAGAACTGTAGGAAGCCTTCTCAGGAGTGGCTGGCCAACCACATTCACTAAGATGGTGCACCGTTGACTTATCCAGAAGGTACTAAACAAACCCAGAACAACTTCTAAAGTTGACAGTTAACGTCAGTGTTCATGCTTTAACGTGAAAGAAGAGACACTGCAAAACTGGCCTCCATGTTAGAGTTCCAAGTCCAAAACCCCTCCTTGCCAAAAAGAATAGAGAAGCCTATCTGACAGAGAACATATTGATGATCCCCAAAACTTTTGAAAAACACTATATGGAACTTTTTGGAAGGCATGCGTCCATTCACGTCTTGCAAAGAAATTGCACAAAGTTTTAGTAAATGAACATCGTGCCAACAGTCAAACATGTTGGTGGCAGTGTGATGGTCTGGGGGGTTGTGTCGTTACAGGACCTGGACAACTTGAAACTTGAACCTTTTTGAGGAAATTCCCAGTCAAAGTCTTCAAAAACTCTGAAACTCAGAAACTCTGGTGTTTTATAGAGGCTGTCAATACCAGACAAGCCCCCTGTTTGGTTAAATTAAAACAATTATGCAAGTAAAAGACTTATTGCCATTTAACGCAATGCTTGATAGCAGTTGTTGCCAAATGTGGCACAACCAGTTATTAAAGTTAAAGGGTCATTTACGTTTTTATATAGGCCAAGTTGGCTAAGTTTTTTCCTTAGTAATAAAATCATTGTTTAAAAACAGATTTTTGTGTTTGTGTTCCTCTGTCTGATATTAAGGCATTTTTTTCATTCCGAAACATTTAAGTATGATTTTAAAAAAGCCAAAAACAGAAGAGACATTTAGCGTGAAAAACATTTTATCACTGCTCTGTCAACTTCCGAGGCACACATACTGTAGTTCCAAGTTATAAACAGCAGGGAAAATAAGATCATTGTGGGAAGATGTTCCAGTTTGCAGAATTACTGTAAATCTCAGAGCTGATGCAGGAGCTCTTTCAGGCCCGCAGGGTCAAACATCAGTTTTGACATTGATTGTTGGTGCAATTGTGTGGTTTTTTCTTTAAGCTGCTGAGTGGGCGCTTCTAAGCCAACAGAGTCAGCCAGTAGCAGCAAACTGATTCATAGTGTTGATACTCAGAACTGTGTCCGTGTGGAGTTTTTCGTCAAGTGTAAATTTGACAAGTGCTGACTGAGAGTGACGCAAATGTGTGTAAGTGTGTGTGTGTGTTTGGCAAATTTTGGTGAAATGTGTTAATGAAACCCAACATGATTTAACACTTTCATTTGTCATCTGCTCATATTTGATGCTGACAAAACGAGGTACTTGGCTGCCTGATTTTGCGAGCTGCAATTAGCGCCTTGCTGCTGTTGCACAAACCTGACAAAAAAATTTAAACTGTCGATATAAGCTTGGAGAATTGTGAGCCAGAACGAGGCGCCGGCCACAGGTGTTTACATAAATAAGAGAAGAGCAATGCACAGTCGTTTGCTACAAAGCAAAAGAGTAAAATGATATTACAGTGTAATGAAGGGGATAATTGCAGTAATGATTTGCTGTATTACCTGACTGCATCCTCAACACCGCCTCGCTTTAATACAAACCGAGTTACAGTGAACGCCTAAAGTGGCGTGAAACGGGGGATAATTTGGAATCTTTCGCTTTATGATGATATAAACATAAGCAACTGAGCGTGTTTTATTTGTGTAATTGTAATAACGTGGTTTTATTTTTAAATCCACCTGCAGACAGCCTAAAAATATTTAGAGGGAGCAAAGATTTATGCACTGTCTTTTCTTTTTTTAGTGACAAAGCCCCGCTTCCCCGTCTCTTCTTTTAATTACAGTTTCCGCTCCTATCCCCACCTCCCAACTCTCGTCACTCGATCATCGAGAAGTGGTAAAAATACCTCGCTATAAGACCTCATCAGCCTAACCCCCACCACACCTTCAGCCAACCCTTTTGCTTTTCCTGGTCATTACATTGTGCCTCATTTCCTCCTCTCTGATCTCCTCCCTTTCACGCCATTGGCATATTTCCTTTTTTTCTGTCCAAGCAACCATCTATCCTTTTTTTTATACTTAGCATCCCTCGTCTCCAGCTCTGCCTTTATCCAATTGCCCCTCCTTTCTTAAGCACCGTCTTCTGTTTCTCTTCTTCCTTTTCTGTCAGCAAGATGAAAGATAAAGATCTTTAATTAATCCGTCCATGTGCCATTGCCGAGACTGTCTCAGTCTTATGTCTCTGACTATGACAAAAAAAAACCTTCTTCAACCTTTTCAGCAGTTCATCTTTGAAATGTGAATACAAAAACCTTACTTTTTTATGTCTGTCTGGCTCTGATCCTTACTGACCTGAATGCTATTTCATACAGTTAATCTTCCCTGACATCTACCCTTATTTTGTATGATCAAAACTACTTGAAGCTCATCCACAGCGTTCTAATTCAGTTTTTTAGGTTAATATTTCATATCAAACTGAGCAATAATACATGACTTTTTTTTAATTACATTTAGTTATGCTATCAGTTTAGTAACTGGTTCTACTCTAACCTTTTTGGCAACACATGAACAAAGCAGACTCTGTACTTTAAGGGCTATCCCATCCATGACACTGTCATTGTCCTATACACTGTAAAAGGAATTTTGGAGGTTATTAAATATTAGCCATTAAATAATTCAAAATAATCAAACATTAGATTGCTAACATAATGTTCAATAATTAAATTCAAGACAAGACTGACTACATTAATTTGGTAACAAATCCTATTGAACCCGAAGAACATTTGGGAGTTGTTGCTAACGGATGGCACATCTTAATTGTGATCATCAATGAAATAGTTAAATGCAACCTTGAGCACCTGCTTATGTTGCAAATTTAGAAAAATATAAGGAACCTCACCCCCAATACCTTTCTAAATCCAAATTGGATCCACATTATTTCTGATATCACTGATATGTTAGCAATCTCAGCTGTCAGGTTAGAAAGGTTAAAGGTGTGTGTCCAGCTTTAACTAGTTGAGCGACAGGACTAATGCTAAAATCAAACTTGCTAGCAACTGACACGGTAGTCAGTTCAGTTCTGATGCAGCTCTTAGCACTGAACGAGTTGTTACTTTATCTTACCTAACATAAATCAAATCAGGTAAAACTTCTTAAGAATTTCTATTATTACTCATAATGTAACCAATTTATTCAGAAATAAAGTATTTACTTAAATTTAAATAAATTAAATGTATGTAAACAGTTACAGAATTTTCTGGTGAATTTATTTTTTCTTTTAAGTGTAGATTAATTCTCTGATTCACAAATGTGCAGCAGCTGTAAATGTCTCTTTGATTTTCTCTATAATTTATACCCAGACATAAAATCTGACCCCATGGAACACCCGCATGGAAAACAGTCCATGTGATTAATTATAAAAAATAAGAATTTCACACCTGTGTGACCAGACGTGACTGACATTTGACTTCAAGGAGGAATGCAATTTTGATGCAAATTGCAGCAATCAGGCTCTCAGGGGTTAGGGTGTGGGTGGGTGTGGTGGTGGTGGTGGTGAGGGGTACTGACTGATATTATTGCAATATTATCAGACATATGATTTGATAGGAGATTGTGAAATCTATTCAAACATAGTTTAAAAAATAGTTTAGGAATTTAGATATGCCTTAACATTCGCTGCATTTATCCTGCTCTAGTCTGAGCCGAATGGATCTTACTTATTGGGAATTCATCAGATCATGCTCTGTAAACTACTTATAAAGAGAGCCCTGATCATATCTTTAACATTTAAAGGTGTCTGTCCCTGCACAACATTTCTCCCTTCCGCTCTATCAGATTTATGGCTGACACTGAGCACCATATTGCTCTTGTCCTTCCTTGCTGTGGTGGTTTCTCAGCTTTTTACTCAACTCCAACAGTTTCCCTTCTTGTGAGAGCAGAGCCGCCAGCAAACACAGACACACATGCCAATAATTGCACAGATGTACACAATACAGCATCATAAACACAGACGGCCTCTAAACCATGATTTTCTTCTGCTGACAATAGGAGTCAAGTATGACTTCATGGCAGCATCTCTGTGTGTCACAGTGTGCTTCTGTAATTCTCATTAGTCTTATCTGATCCTCTCTCCTCATCTACAGCAACTATCGGTCTCTTTCTCCAATATTGTCATCAAAAACAGTTGATTTCTTAATATACTTTGCTGATCTGTTTTTAGTTTTTTCCTCTCTTGTTTTTTTATATTTTCTACTTTTATGTAATTTTTAATCATTGGTCTCTGTGGTTTATAGAACATGTAATTCCCTCATTCAACCTACCATCTTTACTTGTGAGCTGATTGAGCTAACAAATCTTTTAACAGATCCTTTTCCTTCCAGAAAATACCTCTGACTGCGTGTTTACCTCTCCATTTAAATTCAATCAGATGAATTGGAATTAGTCTTAATTACTCTTGCTTTGCTGGCAAGCATGCAAAATGACTTAATGCTACAAGGGCATATTTCACTTGTATAACGAAAATACAAGACACTCGGGCAATATATGTAAGTGGATAAACGCTAATTAAATGGCATAATTGGAAGACAGTGGAAAGTCGGGAAAATGGTTATGCACATTCAAGCACAAGCTCGACTCAGCATGCCACTAAATACAACTGAAAGGTTGGTTTGTGTTGTGCCTCTGATCATTTTTATTTGTTTGAAAGTGATGAAAATTCCAGCAAAAACTCACGATTTGGATATCTCAACGTATGTAACTTTTAGGATACATTTAAAAAGTCACATTTTTAACAAAATAATGTCTGCTTTGGAAAGAAATTGACAGTCATTAGCAAAAACAATTAAAACCTGATGCTACACATATCTCTGACAGATGAGCAGGTGTACAGTATATTGCTTAGTTTTTACTTAAATGTAAATGGCCTGAGGGTCTCTGATGGGGGGGGGATGGGCTGCAGAGAGGACCAATTCCTGGCTTGGCCTGCACGGCTGAGGGGGTGGTGTGGCTGAGTTAGGGGGGCTCGGTACCCCACATCTCGCTCTGTGCCTGTTTGGCCTGGGGACTGCTGCTCATGTGCCTTCATGGCGGCCTACTTCTGTTTGTATGGCTGACCTGGGGTGTTGCTTTATGTCTGGCTGCCTGGGACCTTCTGGAGCTAGGTCTGCCTGTTATTTGCTGCTCATAAGTGCTGCAGATTGCAGACCTTTTACAGTCCTCTCCACACTTATTGATGTACACTTCCAGGTGACAAACTCACACTTACATACACCCACTCAACATAAACACACTTATTTCTATGTTCACCCAACACACACACACACACACATACACACACACACACACCCATGCACCAAACAACACACATTTACTCTAAACGGTTGAAGGTCATACAAACACAAGTAACCAATACATCAATGTGGCCTGCCTACTTTGATGCTGGATTGAATCTTGCAATTAAAGTTAATCATGCAATTAGGATACTGTCTTGAGATATCCTTTTTGTAGAGCAAAATTGCCCTGGCATATGTAAGCAATCTGCTCTATGTGGTATGCCTGAAACGCTGTGGCACGTTAACAAAAAGGAAAATGCAAACATTAATTTGAATGTTTTTATTTAGTGGGGGAAAACCTTATTGTTATAAAATAATATTTACAATGCCCCGAGTGCCACAGTTAAGGACTTTTTTCATAATTCCTCTAGACTAAATTAAACTGATGTATTTTTTTATAATGCGGTACAATACTTTAAGTGAGTCAGAATGTCTTAAAGTCTTTATATAGTGACCCATATGTTTCTGTTTTATGGCATATAACTAATACATAACACAAGGCCATTTTTCTAAGCCACTCTTCAAAATAGGAAAGATGAGAAAGCATGCCATTTAGGTAAAGCAGATGTGTGTTGATTTCCAGATCTTAGGAAATGGCTGCAAGAGAATAGCTACTCACTCTAGCTTGATATTACATATTTTTTATTTATTTCGATTGTACTTTGCAGTGATCAGTATGCCAACTGTTTTTATTTACCAAAGGGGTTTCAGTGTTAACACAGAGCTGCTGTTTGAGCCAGTTCGTAATTGGTTCTACAACCTGAGAGCCAACTCTGAGCTATGCCACTGTGTCACTATAAACATCTCATGCACTACATGTTTGATGTTTTAACATGTTTGATCTTTCATCTTTTATCTATTTTATGAGATTTTTGTGGATGATTGCGCTGCAGTTAATCAGTTTACCAACAAACATAAATATCTCAGTTTCTCAGTATCCCTTCAAACAGATGAATATAATCCCTAACACATTTACAGTAGGATTTCGCCATCTGGTGAAATTATAAGCCTAATATTGATTAAAAACTGGGTTGGACATTAGGTTTAAATATTTAGCTGAACATATTGATTGTAACCTTAGCTCTGTGCAGCACAGTGAACCACTTTTTGCTATACGTATTTTGACAACTAATGTCAAAATCTGGATAACAGAAAAAGAGCTCTATTCATTCCTGTTAATCCCACTTTTTTAATATTGAAGCTCAGTGTTTTTACCGTTTTTTTTAATCTAAAAAAGGGCAGCTCAAAAATAACACTAATTCAGGAGTTTTAAATATGACAGACAAAACATTTTGATTGGTTTCTGGCCTCAACGAGCTCATCTCAAACTTGACTAAATAGTTTCTTTCTTCTTGCCTGGTTCAGGGTTTGTCCAAAGGAAGAACCAACTCTTTTGCAGCCAGAGCTTAAGCCTTTGGCAGTAAAAACAAAAAGAACTGCCTCTAAGCAAATACTAACAACTAATGCTGAGAAAACACTAGCACTAGTTTAGCACTGGAACCACTTTGGTGTGAAGAACTTTCATTTGGTAACCCATAACATCCCATAACGTCTTGTTTCTCTAAAGTATATTTAGTTTCTTTTTAATATAGAAAAGACATCAAAACATAATATCCAAGTAAGTCTTCAAAAAATAGGAAATAGCTAGAAGAAAATAATCATTTGCCTACACACGCCCATACCTACAGATCAAGAATAAATAGTCTAAAACATCTGTAAATGTGAAGACAAGACTGGACAAGGATACAAGGTCATTTTTGGCATTGTTTCATTTTTTCCATCATTTACAGAGGAGGATGGTAAGGCAGGTAAAACAACCTCCCTACTCACTGTTAGAGAATTGCAACCAAGAGTGTCCTCTACACGTCTTTTACAGGGGTACTAATAATCGTGGAGGCCGCTGAAAGTGCAGCTCTTTACAGTTAAAAGTTCTTTCTAATGTTCAGAACATTTTTGAAGAAGTGTAACAGTTAAAAAAAAAAAAAAAAACCTTTGATCCTTTTCTCAGATTGAGATTCATCTATTTGGAATCCAGAGAAAAGCTCTCCATAACAGCTGCCTGGCCGTGGAAAAGCCTACAAAATCCATCCCACACTCCTGTTGAAGTAAAACACAGAGTGAGCTGCGAACAGAGATTTCGTGCAGAAATGGAGCTCGTGTTCATTCAAGTGCTGAGTCGTCAATCAATGTGCTCCTGTCTCAACAGCCGCAAATGACCTTTCAAAATTTTAGCATTTTTGAATGTCTAATTTTACCAACATCTCAACAAATTAGATTTAGTGCCAATGTATTAAACAAAGAATGTCACAACAAAGGCTTTGTGTATATTAAAAAACGTGGACTCCCTATTTCATGCACCAATTTCTGATTAATTATCCCCTTTGAGATTGTGACGTGTTGGCAGACAGAGACTGCATTGCCTCAGTGAGTGAATATTACAGCACAGTGTTAAAGCAAAACTAACGTGGCTTCAGCTGTACAGGCACAAGTTTATTTTTCATCATATGTATAAAATAGAAATAGATGTTGTCTCTTGTGTCTCATTTTTGTTTTTACTGACTCTCATTTTTCTGCTGCCTCTCCCGTCAGCTCCCTGTCAGCATTGCAAGTATGTCCTCTGTCTCTGGTGAAAGAGAATTATTTGAAAGATTAATTGCAACCTACTGTACTGTGGTTACTGTCAGCAGTCTCTCTGGAGCATAAAAAGACTGATACAAGGAGCAAATACAACAAGGGAGCCACTAACAGACTGAGATGGAGAGCGAAAGACAGAATAAGGAAAACAGGAGGAAGGGTTAGACAAGAGGCAGGGAATAAAAAGGCAGAGGGAAAAAGGGAGAATGTGGAATTGAGTGAGAAATGGGGAAAGGAGGGTTCAGAAGAGAGGAATGGAGAAAAAATGGAATGCAATTGGATGCCACTGTAGCGTTACTCTATCTCGATGGGAAAATGTGGATATATATTCAATGCTGTGTGCAAGACAGAGAGGCTATGCTTTTGTGATAAGTTTGTGGCTCCCAGTGTTCGTGGGGGCTTACATGTAGTTCTTTTATGTCAGTGTCTGTCCTGGTAAGAATGGGAGCCTGCTTTTTCATTGTGTTTCTGTGAGTAGCTCAAAGGAACTCACAGATACAGCTCAATGTAGTCTCACTCTGAAAAACACATCGTGGGTAGCCACAAAGTGTGAGTACCTGATGTGCCTCACGTTGGGAAGACAAAGCAAACAACATTTACTTCTCTGTGTTTATAGAGCCAGTGATTACATTACCAGGTGTTAAAGATTTAAAAGTAGTATGTTTATGATTATGGTCCCCACAGATGGCTTTATTTTTATAAGAGCATGTGTTAGCCCCCTAAAAGTGGAAAGTATTGTTTTTTTCCTCTTGTACTTTAAATCGTTTCAATAGAATTCAAACAAAAATGAAAGAAATTTTGTGGTAACCGTGATAACAAACAGGTTTGGAATTTGACTTAAATGTTTTTCTGTGCAGGAAAAGTATGACAAAATAAAGTAGAACATACAAAGATATTTGTATTTCCAAACTTAATTTGCGTTTATATTCCATCCATCCATCCATCCATCCGTCCATCCATCCGTCCATCCATCCATCCATCCCTTTCTTACTTCCGTCTTACTTTTCTGCTCTCCATCCAACTTTCCTTCCTTCCTTGATCTTTTCCCATTTTTTTCAATTGTTCTCCTTTCCATCCTTCTATCCTTTCAGTTTTATTTCCTTCTTCTTTCCTTTATTTTTTCATTCATTTTTTTTCTTCCTTCCTTTTTTCTTTCTTTATTCCATATTTCCTCGACTTTCTTTTTTCTTTATTTCCTTCCACGATTCTTTCAGTCTTTCCTTCACTGCTTTTTTCTTCCTTCTTTCATGTTTCTATCCATACTTCTTTCAGTCTTTCTTTCCTTTTTGATTATCTTTCTTGTTTTCTTTCTTGATTATCGTAGTGTTAATTTTAAGTGTATATTTCCACTTATAGCAGCCTTTCTACTGGTGACACTTCGGTTGTATGGACTGGTCTGAGAAACCTGACTGCCTACAGAAGCCCCACCACCCTTCCTGAACAAAGTCCTCGCCTGGCCAACCGTCTGAATGGCTTCTACTGCAGACATGACAAGAAGCCATTCACACCTCAAACCAACTCCTCCACATCCCATTTCAGGAAAAGGTTCGACCAGCAAAGCAACCAACCCCTACCTTCAGATCCTCTGCCTGCACTAAAGATCTCTGAGGAAGATGTAAACAGGCTCTTTCAGCGCATGAAACAAAGAAAGCTGGAGGACCTGATAAAGTCTCCCATCTTGCCTGAAAGCCTGTGCAAACCAACTCGCTCCAATCTTCACCCGGATCTTCAACAAGTCACTGGAGAAGTGTGAGGTCCCCTCCTGCTTCAAACGATCCACCATCATCCCAGTGCCCAAGAAACCCACCATCCTAGGATTAAATGACTAGAGGCCTGTAGCCCTGACGTCTGGTCATAAAATCCTTTGAGCGGGCTGGTGCTGAAGCACCTGAAAGACATCACAGGCCCCTACTGGACGCCCTGCAGTTTGCTTACCGAGCAAACAGGTCGGCAGATGATGCTGTTAACTTAGGTCTACACTTCATCCTGCAACACCTCGAGCACCCAGGGACCAAACGCCAGGATCCTGTTTGTAGACTTCAGCTCGGCCTTCAACACCATCATACCAGACATCCTCCACCAGAAGCTCACCCGCTCACGTCCCAGCCTCCACCTGTCAGTGGATCAACAGCTTCCTGACGGACCGACAGCAGCAGGTGAGACTGGGGAGCATCTTCTCCCGAACCAGATCAATAAGTACTGGTGCCCCCCAGGGGTGTGTTCTATCCCCACTCCTCTTCTCCCTGTACACAAATGACTGCACCTCAGCAGACTCGTCCGTGAAACTTCTGAAGTTTTGCAGATGACACCACTGTCCATTGGACTGATCCAGGACGGTGATGAGTCTTCATACAGACAGGAGGGGGATCGGCTGGTACACTGGTGTAGTCAGAACTGCCTGGAACTAAACCCACTCAAGACTGTGGAGATGGTGGTGGACTTTCGGAAAACACCACCTCCATACCCCCCCCTCACCATCCTCAACAACACCGTTTTCGGCTGTGGATCACTTCAGGTTCTTAGGAACCACCATCTCTGAGGACCTGAGATGGTCTTCACACATAGACACTGTTCGGAAGAAGGCCCAGCAGAGACTGTACTTCCTGAGGCAACTCAAGAAGTACAACCTTCCACAGGAGCTGCTGTTCATCTTCTACACTGCCATCATTCAGTCTGTCCTGTCTTCATCCATCTCCGTGTGGTTCGGTTCATCCACAAAACAGGACAGGTCCAACTGCAACGAATAATCAGGACTGCAGAGAGAATCATAAAGGGCTGACCTTCCCTCCATCCAGGACTTATACAGGTCTAGGGTCAGGAAAGAGCTGCTAAAATCTCTGCAGACCCACACACCCTGCACATAAACTGTTTAGAGTTCTGCCTTCAGGCCGACGCTACAGAGCGCTGTTCACTAAAACCAGCCGCCACAGAGACAGTTTCTTCCCCCAGGCTGTTTCTCTGTTGAACATTCAATAAAATACAAACAACAGCATACAGTTGTTGCAAATGCACCTTTTTATTTATATATGTGTATATTGTACATTGTAAATATGTATATTCTGTAGTGCAAAAACAAAAACCAAAGAGCAAAGTGTACCGGAGTCAAATTCCTTGTTTGTATGTACAAACTTGGCAATAAAGCTGATTCTGATTCTGATTCTGATTCTGATTCTGATTATAGCTGTACCTCTGCACTAAAATGGAAAATGAGCCAAACTATAGACAGGTTGTTAAAAAATGAAGTGAAATATTTTCAAACACAACAAAGATAAACAATTATGCACATCCACATGGAAATGTGTTACATGCTGTTTTTCATCCGGAGTCAGAAGAAAAACAACAGGTCGCTCTAGAACCAGGCAATTAAACAATCGTAAAATTATACTGAGGAACAGACAAAACACACAAACAGTGATGAAGGTAGGCTTTAAAATTCAAGACAGATGATACATGTGGCCTATCAGGCAGTACGTAGACCACTGTTATTTAATAATTTTTACATTATTTTATGCTTGTACTAAAACATATTTGCACTCATAGTATTGCACATGCGTTTTGTTTAACAATATATTGCTACTTGAAAGTGAAAGTGCAGTTTATTACTGGTTTATCTATAATCAGTACAGTCCCCCAATGCTTAAGAGAACTGTGTGTTTTAATTACTGTAATTCGTAAAACAAAAAACAAATCTCATTAGGTGATAATAATTTTACATTGTTCTAGCAGTTTGTATTGAAACAGATGCTATCTTGGAAACTAGAATGTCAATTTTGGGCCTGGGGATGGTCGACATCAAGCAATCAATGTCAAAGTCCCAATCCCCCCACCCACCCCCCAAATCAGAACAGGTGAAGCTAATAACAAAGTTCACTGCAGCTTGTACTGAGAAGGATTTGGAAAGGACTGCGACCATTAACACCTGTGCTTTGGAGCAATGGATTGTAGCCCTCTGAATCGTAAACAAATCATGAAATATTGAACTTAATTGATACATATCTGCAGTAAATTCTAGATCAATGTGGAATATTTAGATTTGGAAAATGAGCTGAGCATTTGGACATAAAAAATGTTTAGGATTGCACTCTATTTAACACAGGTCACTACTGAAGCTGTCAAGGTCCAAGAGGATTCTCCCAGCACTGTCTCATCAATTACTTTGCTACTCAATACCGACCGGCCGGCTCTAGTACAAGACTAAATGAGATTCTTACGTAATAAAACATGGGCCGCTGATGACATAGTAATCTCGTGGTGAATGCATTAGGTTTAGAGGCCAGGTATTGCTGTTCTGTGCTTAAATCTACTTCATGCTTCACTGGGACTGACAAATTTATCCATCAGTGCAGCACTAATAAAGTTGTTCTGTGTTTTGCTATGACATTGGTCCAATAAGACCCTCTATCAGATTAGACATTACAGGCATCATTATTTAACATGCTCTGCCTGCCAGCTCATGATGCATTGACTCCATCAATTAAACATATTTCTTCAAGTCATTTTTCATTAACTGATCAAAAACATAGTTGAGCTAGGATATTATAACCTAAGCTGTGATCATATAACTGTTTCTGTCTGTTATGTCTGTTGTATGAATATTATTTATTGGTTGTGTGATAATATAAGTACAAGTATATGCAGGCACATAAATATCTGTACAACATTTTCCTGCAGCAGTTTTTCATTTAAGTGATGTCTCAGAAGCATCCCATACATCATCAGATACATTTTTATTTAACTGAGGGTAGGGTCAGGTAGACTTCAAGATGGCTAGTTGACGTAGTGCAGAGATTTCCCCCTTTATGGAGAGATTATTGATCTTTTAAGACCGTTCAAAGACTTCCTAAAATGGGATTAGAACCAAAGATGCATCAGCTGTGCCTTATAGTTTATGTGCAGAAGAAAGAAATGCAAAGAGGAGGATGTTAGGAGTTTTAGCTGTGTATCATTCCTGCAGAGCGTCATTGGCAGAGGCTGGGGCTATTGGTGCAGTTAACTGTGTACTCTTTTCACTCTTCTTTGCCATAGAAACTACATCTGGCTCAGTGCTTTTCTGTTTAGTTGTTCCTATTTCCAAAATGAGAATGTTAATAGAGCTATCACTGTCACTTATTTTGTATACTTTCTTTGCCTTTCTTTCGCATAGGAAGTGTTCCTGGCTCTCTGCTTCTGTGTTTTACTGTCTGTTATCTGTCCAAACATACTGAGCCTGGCTCTGCTGGAGTTGTCTTCCTGTTAAACAGGAGTTATTCCTTTTAACTGACACCACATTGTCGCTCAGGATGAGGGTTTGTTCAAGGAAAACAATTTAATACAGTCAACTGGGTTGACTGCGGGAGGTCGAGAGATATCGACTAGAAATACTCACCTCCACGCACAGCGTGGGAGCTGGAACCCATCTCCTTGAGAGGCGCTGGGTTCTCTTCTACTCTGGAGTGGCCCACGGGGTGAGGCAGCAGGCTGGGGTGGGTTTGCTTGTTGCCCCCCAGCTTAGCCGTCTCGTGTAGGGTTTAACCCAGTGGATGAGAGGGTCGCATCCCTGCGCCTTCGGGTTGGGGACAGGTCTCTGACTGTCGTTTCGGCCTACGGGCCGGGTGGTAGTGCAGAGTCCAGGACACCCTAGGCAGGAGGTCGATGATAGACTTTGTTGTCGTATCGTCAGACCTTCGGCCGCATGTTTTGGACACTCGGGTGAAGAGAGGGCCTGAGCTGTCCACTGATCACCATCTGGTGGTAAGTTGGATCCGCTGGAAGAGGAGAAAGCCAGACAGACTTGGCAGGCCCAAGTGCATATTGAGGGTCTGCTGGGAAGGTCTGGCAGGTCTGGGGACATTATCAGGCGGTGGAAGTAGTACTTTGAGGATCTCCTCAATCCTGCCATCACGCATTCCCTGGTGGAAATAGGCTGGGGACTCGGGGTAAGATTCTTTCATCACCTAGGCTGAAGTCACAGAGGTGGTTAAAAAGCTCTGTGGTGGCAGGGCTTCAGGGGTGGATGAGATCCGCCCTGAGTACCTCAAATCTCTGGATGTTGGGGGGCTGTCATGGTTGACACGCCTCTTCAACATTGCGTGGCGGTTGGGGACAGTGCCTCTGGACTGGCAGACTGGGGTGGTGGTCCTCCTTCATAAGAAGGGTGCCCGGAGGGTGTGTTCCAACTACAGGGGGATCACACTCCTCAGCCTCCCTGGTAAGGCCTACGCCAGGGTATTGGAGAGGAGAGTCTGGCCGATAGTCGAACCTCGGTTTCAGGAGGAGCAGTGTGGTTTTCGTCCTGGCCGTGGAACACTGGATCAGCTCTATACCCTCTACAGGGTACTCGAGGGTTCATGGGAGATGCTCAACCGGTGTTTTGTGGACCTGGAGAAGGCATTCGACTGTGTCCATCGTGGTGCCCTGTGGGAGGTGCTCCAGGAGTATGGAATTGGGGGCCCTTTATTAGGGGCAGTCTCTGTACAAGCAGAGCAGGAGTTTGGTCTGCATTGCCCGCACTAAGTCGCACCTGTTCTTGGTGCATGTTTGTCACTGGTCCTGTTCATAACTTTTATGGACAGGATTTCTAGGCGCAGCCAGGGGCCGGAGGGGGTCTGGTTAGAGGACCAGTGAATTTCGTCGCTTCTTTTTGTGGATGACTTGGTCCTGGTGGCCCCCTCTAGCCAAGACCTACAGCATGCACTTGGGCGGTTCGCTGCTGAGTGTGAAGTGGCTGGGATTAAGATCAGCTCTTCCAAGTCCGAGGCCATGGTGCTCGACCGGAAAAGGGTGGCTTGTCCTCTTCAAGTTGGAGGGGAGTTCCTGCCTCAAGTGGAGGAGTTCAAGTATCTCGGGGTCTTGTTCACGAGTGAGGGAAGAATGGAGCGGGAGATCGATAGATGGATCGGTGCGGCTACCGCAGTAATGGGAACACTGTGTCCACCACAGTTCACCACAACTGTCCATTGCGGTGAAGAGAGAGCTGAGCCGAAAAGCGAAGCTCTCGATTTACTGGTCGGTCTACATTCCTACCCTCACCTATGGCCATGAACTTTGGGTCATGACCGAAAAAATGAGATCTCGGATACAAGCGGCTGAAATGAGCTTCTTCCATAGGGTTGCTGGGCACTCCCTTAGAGATAGGGTGAGGAGCTCGGCCATCCGGGAGGGACCAGGAGTAGAGCCGCTGCTCCTCCACATCGAGAGGAGCCAGTTGACATGGCTCGGACATCTATATCGGATGCCTCCTGGACGCCTTCCTCGGGAGGTGTTCCAGGCATGTCCCACCGGGAGGAGGCCCAGGGGACGGCCCAGGACACGCTGGAGGGACTATGTCTCTCGGCTGGCCTGGGAATGCTTTGGGCTCCCCCGGAGGAGCTGGAGGAAGTGTCTGGGGAGAGGGACGTCTGCTGAGTCTGCTGCCCCCGCGACCCGGTCCCGGATAAAGCAGAAGACGACGAGTACGAGAACTGGGTTTCTGTTGTTAACCTTTATCCGATTAAGTTAAAATAACCAACTGAATGGACTGCTTAGGGTTAGGTTTAGGTTAAATACTTAGTTTTGTTGGTTACTCAGCTCGTAGCACTTTCTTTGATGTTCGCCCCTAAAAACATTTTATTTGTTGTTAGGTAACCCAGTCACTTCAACTTCCTACATATAATTAAAAATCCTGCTTCATAGGTTAAATGCCTAAAATGCATGGTAAGGCATAACATGTTAAATGAGAAAACCATTTTCCTTAAATTTTACTCATGCCATGGAAAAGTGTTCCAGCTGAACCAAAGGCCCTTCAAATGCTGAAATGCATTTATTGTTTAGCACAATCACGCTAGTCTTGAATTTAAAAAAAAAGTAACATTCGCTCACGGTTGCGAATGCACAAAGCAGAACAAAAAACAAAGCAACTCCTGCTGTGTCAATTTGAGTGATGGCTGGCCAATAGTGATACCATACAGCAATATTATGCAGCTCTGAATGCTGTGGTATTGAAAATTCAGGTGAAGCGGGCTGCTTCGGCCGAATGGCTATGGTGAAAACGCGGAAATATTAGCAATCTACTGTGCAGTGCCTGTGTAATTTACTACCTTTAGTGAAGCCTGTACACTTTTATTGACATTGTGTTAAAGCACTGTTTATTAAACTCTGGCCCATTTGAGGCTTTTATGTTCTTTCCCATGTTTCTCAGCTTGTGGGATGTGGAAAGAGGAAGCAGTATGGACATGTGTACCTTACAGGTTCAGCAACTTTGTGAATGTAGTAGCAGCAATTTGCATTGAACTGTCTTATGTTTAATGCATGCACCATTAGAAGTCTGATAGAGAAAAAGAAGAGGACCTGCAAAACTGCACAGACGGTTAACATTTGGTTCCTCTTACCAAGTCATGATGGTCAGTTTATAAATCTGTTGCATTCTAACGCTTCTGCCAGCCCACACACACTGGGCACACTACCAAGATTCATCTTTCCATAGATTGGCCAAATGGTATGTGTATATGTGCGTAGGACTGCACACACACATATGTGTCTGTTTTCTAATCTGCTTGGGTTGCCTCTATTATCCTCTCTTAGCATTTTTAATAAAATACTGGGCCATTTGTTTATTCATAATGTGTAATGTATGAAGTATGATGAAATGTGTGCCTGTACTGTCTCTATGTGCCTGCAGTGCAATGGTCTATGTGAGATTGTGTGTGTGTGTGTGTGTGTGTGTGTGTGTGCATGTGTGTGTCTGCATGAGGCCTTTTGAAATACGCAGAGGGTGTTGTCTGTCATTGTGCATCCTTCAGTCTAACTGTCAAGATTGTCAGAAAGCAAAGCCAATGAGGGGGGAGTGGAAGAGGAGACAGAGAAAAGGACAAATTAGAAGAAAGGGACACAGCGAGGCAGTTGTTAAAGAGACGCTTGAATTGGTGAATTGTTTCAGGCAGTTTGTGATCGTGTGTGTGTGTGTGTGTGGGCGGGCTTGCTCTACTGTATTTGTGGAGTCCAAAGACCAGAAACCTACAATGCTTGTGTGGTTTAAAATCCTGGGCCCTTACATGTCTTTTGTGGAAGTTAGGGCTTGCTTTTAAGACTACATTTTATAAACAGTGAAAAGCATAATCCAGCCCCTTTCTGGGATCAGATATACAAAAGTTTTAAATCAGTATGATTCAAAAACAATAAAAATTTCATGTCATACTGTTTCTGCAGCTGAACGTTCCTTTAATAAGCAGCCAGAGAAAATGAGCAGAGTATCTTGCTATATGGATAAAGTAGCACAGCCCTTCCTCACCCCCACCTGTTGCTGCATTCTGCTAATTCAATTCATTTTGTTTATTTATATGGTGCCATTTTAGAACAAAAGTCATCTCAAGTAACACTACAAGAAAAATAGTTCCAGTTTATACACAGAAAGATAAAATCGGATCAGTCCAATCATACAGGCGACCTAAAATTCGATTCTAATTCGATCCTGGTTATAACAGAATGCAGTCAAATTCAGTTTCTGATGTCATTTGGTAAAAAAAAAAAGAAATCTGTCTCGAAAACCCCAACTGATTGAATCAAGTCACTGACTGATTGCTAACATATGGTTACAAGACACATTTGGCTGTTTGAAAATATATCCAGTTGTAAAACACACAGATAGAGCTGAAGTAGAGTGTCACCCATTGTACTAATGTATCATTGTTTGGGGCAACAATTGGCAATTCATCACGCCTGCAATTTAACATGCAACACCCGGTTGCGCTACAGCTAGCCAAGCAGATAGCATGACTAATAAACCAGGCAGTAGCAACCCGCTATAATAGGTGCTTTGCTCCATATAGAGCAGAACATCAAAAAAGGGGCAGTACAAAATAAGCTCTGGAAAACTGCTACTAAATTTTGTTGTTGTTTTTTCTATATTTTTGTGTATGAAAACCAAAATAACTTAAATGCCATTATTATACCTGCAATAATCAATATGTTATTTTATCTAAGCAGCCATAGGAATAATTTTTGCTTAACATTCAGGTCCATACCTAGTTGTGGCTCTAAAATGTATTCCTTAGCAAATCCTTAAATGCAACAGCTGATAAGAAGCACTACTATATACATTAAATAGATGAAAACTTTACAATATAACTGATGCTTTTAATGTTGGAAATATAATCATGTTTATTTTACCCTTTAATGCTTACATTTGCAGCCAATACTCAGGGTCCCTAGTGTTTTCCACTGAAGTCTTAAGTGTAGAAACCATAGGTAATAACCCACACATAAATAGTTTACGTAGAAACATTTGGAAAGGTGACCAAATAATTATAATGAAATAACAACAAAGATGTTATTTTTAGCTTTACATTAGGCTAAGTAGAATATTGGTTATCACAGTACCAAACAAACAAGGTAAGCAATAATAATAAACTTATAAACATATAAAAAATACAACGGCACAATCACAATAATAAAGAAAATTTTGAAAGATTTCTGCCTCATGAGACATAAATGTTAAAAGGTTGGCATTATAACCAACAAATTGTGAACATAATGTACACATATATCTAAATGTCCTCCATTGCACTGCGTCACTGTAGAAGTTGGGTGTTTTGTAAATTAAGAGCTAAAGTAAAGTGCTTAAGCCAAAATTTAGCTGTGCTGAAATCAAATTCATGATTAGGGTCAAGTTGAGGGTGCAGGTTGGCCATTAATTGGTTACCGTTAAAGCTGACAGTAGATTTTAGGTTAGGCTCTCAATAATGAACTGAAGTCATTGAAATGCGCTAATGAGGAGAACTGCATTACCTTTTGTGAGACTGACAAGGCGCTGTAATATTCTGCACCAAACGTAACTGTTTACAATGACAGAACATTGTTTTAAAGCTGCTTAAGAAAAGGTCCCCTTGGAAGATACACATTTTTAGGTCGATGAATCAACTATAAGCCAGAATTTTACATTTAAAAGAAGACATTGGCCTATCCGGTGCTCAGATTTTTATTACCTCACTATTAGTAATAATATTCACACACACATACACACCCAGACACCCAGAAATCTCAGGCAGACAGGAGTCAAACATCCTTTAAGAGATAGTTGGATTCACACAAATGCAGTAATGAGCTCTTCAAGCTGTGCCTACATACAGACTGGCTCTCCCATGTGTATTCACCAAGCTCAAACATTACCAGGGTAAAAGATTAAGCGGCACACATGCACTGCTCGCACAAACCTCCACTCCTGGGCGCCATCTCTCACCCACACAAGCAGACGCACGCCGACACCAAGCCTGCTAAGAATACCCGTATATCTCCAATAAAGTGTCAACTACACTTTAATTGGCCTTGAATCTGATGCCTGGCTATGTTGTTTTAATAGCGTGTGCATGTGTGTGCGTGTTCTTTACAGGCAGCTGTGAGAACGTGTGGGTTCAATCAACATCTCTGCGTTTAACGTGGATGGATGTTCTGGTTGTGCTATTGTATCTCGGTTCCACAGCCTCGGAACAAACTCAAGGTTTCCCTGAGATGTATTTCGTCCACATTTGACAAAAAAATAGTTCTCCTTTCGGCTATATTTCCTTCTAAAGATGACCCACATTACAATACGCCTTGAAAACGAGCTTTTAAAAATGTACCTAAAGCTGCTGTGACAGTTTTTACAGGTTTTGTGGTAGCATTGTCTGGTGGGCAGCGTTCTCATTGAGATCACGACCCATTAAATGTCAAACCCATCTTACAAAAAGTACATTACTTATATTTAGCTAGAAAAAAGCCCATTATGTAAAAGAGATTAGATGTGCTGTTATAAGGCCTCATTACAGGTGCATCTTTGTCAATTTAATTATTACTAAAAAGTTAATTTCTTTAAACAATTTGAAACAAAAAGGAAGACTCATTTTGTTATGTAGATCAATTACACACAGTGTGATATATATTCCAATCATGTATTGCTTCCTGGTATTTTAGCAGATGATGCCTTAAAAAACAAAATTTGGTTTCTCAGAATACTAGATTATTACATAGGACCAATAAAAAGGGTTTTTTAATACAGAAATGTTGTATACAGTCACATTAATGAAAAGTTGAGTGAAAGGAAAAAGTGTAAGAGAAAAAGTTGAACAGCAGCAGGCACCATCCACTGTTAGTGCTTCAAGAGCCAGCACGCACAGATCCAGAACATGAGCTACAGTTATTGCATTGCTTGTATAAAGCCATTTCCTGAACAAGACATGTTTCTTGATTTTCTGTGATGTTAGAAAATAAAAAAGTGGATAAAAGATTTTTTAGCAAGTCTTTAATATTATAACAGGTGACAAACATGTGTCTGTGAGATACTTGTTTATCTGTATGTGCACCTGGATTGTTGCTCTTATCTACGTGTAACCAACGTTGTTGATAGGAAGCAATCAATCGTCCAGCACTCCCATTAGGTCCCTCTCAAATGGTGTGTTGTTTGTGGATGCGGCAGCACTCTTTGTTAATTTGTGTCAGGCTATTTGCATGCACAACACCGCCAGAAAGACAAGAGGGAAGGAGACAAACAGGAGCAACGACCAGAAGGGACAGGAAACAAATGGAGTGGAAGGAAAAACAAGACCCGCGGCAGGCAGAAAGAGGGACAAATTAGATGGCAGAGGACTAAACTGGCTAAGAAAATGGGATAAGAGATGTGACAGAAGGCCAAGAGGTTAAAGTCAGCACTTAATCCTGAAGGCTGCTCACAGATGTGTAAGAAATCAGAAAGCGACATCACACTGTATGTTGGAATGCACATGCCTATGCTGTTCATCATTCTATAGATACGATGAGGACAATTATTTCCACATAATGTTATCGATTTTAACATCTGGTGGTTTATCAAAATAACAGTCTGACCTTTCTGCAGGGTCGCTCCAGAATTCATCTCAGGAAATATTTTTGATGAATGAGTTTTGAAGGGTCTATTTCATTTGCAGAGACATTTATTAATGTTTTTCCTATTCCCCCTTACTGCCTGAATTCATTTACAATATTATAAAACATCAGGTATTGAGTTATATTAAATTAAATGAAGTTATTAATGTTTTGTTGTCAAGCACATGCTAAGTCAAGCAAAAGTTGTTTTAATATTACACACAATAGTTATTTATTTAAAATGCAAATACATTAGCAAAATTAGGCAGAATTCGGCATTACCTTGAGATGATGGCAAAATGGTCAAGTAAATTTCATTTTATGTCTCAAGCAATTTAAAAATGATTTGTTTAGTGAAATTACCTTTCCACCAGTCTTTTGTCCACACTGTACGTTTTGTAATATTTGATTTTGTTCTACTTTGACTGAAGTGGCTGTTTGCTGGTCTTTATGTCACCATGCTGTTGCATACTTCTCAAGAGGAAACTGTTTTGGAGTTTTTCTGGACACTTGGATGTCCTCAACGTTGAAGTGTTTTAATTGGTCCCTCTAAAATGCCCTTAGGTGTGTGAATGAGTGTGTGCAAGGTTGTTTGTGTGTTGTTTCGGTGTTGCCCCTGTGATGGACTGGCGACCTGTCCATGTTGTACCCATTCTGTTGCATACTTCTCAAGAGGAAACTGTTTTGGAGTTTTTCCGGACACTTGGATTTTACATCTTTATTTGTGCTTATCCTTGTACTGAAATGATATTAGATGATCTTTTTGTACCATAGCAAAAATATAATGAAGTTACTTTTTCGTATGTCAATTTCTTATCTACAATAGGCAACTTTTGCACTAATTTATCTTTCATCACTCTCCACAGCAATTTAAAAGAGCATACACTGCTGCAAATTATTATTTTTTCCCTATAGTTTTCATCGGCATTTGCTTTTTTGTCATACTTCAACGTTTTAGATCATCAACAATTTTTTATTTCAGACAAAGGTGACCTAAGTAAATATAAAATGCAGTTTTCAACTGGCCCTATGTGGAAAAAAGTTATCTATTTGTCCCAATATTTGTACAGTTTTAGGACTCCAGCAAACCACAGTGAGAGGAGTCATTATCCACCAATGGAGAAAACATGAAACAGTGGTGTACCCTACCAGGAGTTGTAGGCCTATCGAAATTGCTCTAAGAGTCCTTCAATTACTTTTCTAGAAGATCACAAAAGAACCGGGAACAACACCTAAAGCACTGCAGACCTCACTTGGCTCAGTTTTCATTATTAAATCATAAGAAAGAGACTGGGTAAATATGGCATGCTTAAGTTGCAAGTCAAAGGCTACTTGCTGAACAAAAATAACACAAAGGCCCATCTCACATTTGCAAAAAATGTCTCGATGAGCTGTTTGGAAATGATATGTCCTCTTACATCAAGCATAAAACAAAAAAATTATAATTATAAAACTAACATAATATCGGGGCTGCACGGTGGCACAGTTGGTAGCACTGTCTTGCAGAAAGAAGGTCCTGGGTTCAACTCCCGGCCGTTGGTCTTTCTGCATGAAGTTTGCATGTTCTCCACGTGCATGGTTAAGGTTAAATAGGTTAATTGGTCCCTCTAAAATGCCCTTACGTGTGTGAATGAGTGTGTGCAAGTTTGTTTGTGTGTTGTTTGTGTGTTGCCCTGCGATGGACTGGCGACCTGTCCAGGGTGTACCCTGCCTCCCGCCCATAGACTGCTGGAGATAGGCACCAGCTCCCCCGTGACCCACTATGGAGGAGGCTGTATAGAAAATGAATTTACTTATTGACATCATATCTTCCAAACATGGGGGTGATCGTCTAATGGTTTGGAGTAGCTTTGTTATTGTTACTGATTTGTGACTTATGGATGGTTCCATGAATTCTTCTGTCTACCAGAAAGTTCTGCAGGAGAATATTTATTTTAAATTGCTGCACAAGATAAAAAAAAGGCTGCCTGCCACTTATTGTAAACACTTGATGGTGTGGCACAACCAGTTTTTAGGTCTAGGAGGCAATTACTTTTTCAGATAGCCCAGGTTATTTTGCATAGCTTTGTTGCCTGAAATCCTTATTTGAAAGCTATATTTTGCATCTGGTTATCTGTGTCTGAAGTTTGACAAGAAAGCAAAAGCAGAAGAAATCTATTAGAGGACAAATGATTTTTTACGACACTATACATTTTTACAAAAACTTCAAGCTATAAAGATGCATACCACATGATTTGTGCATAACTTTTAACCATAGATGTACAATTCTTACCCACAAAGTGCCAGTTTTTATTTTCCAAGCATCTTCACGGCTGTACCAGGTAATTACTTACTCTAGAACAAATTGCCTAAGCCAGGCCATTTAGTGCTGATCTTCTCCACCCAAGAAACTAAATTCCACTGTCTGCAGCACTTCCACTAGCATTAGCCTCCACATTATTTTCTTCATTACTCTTAGCATTAGCCTAGCTAAAGGCACAGTGCAGGCCTTTTAATTAAGTCTCCTTTGAGCATGGAGCATTTCAGATCACGTTGGTGCGCTAACTGAAGCAGGACCCCACTCTCTTGCCTTGTTGCCTTCCTCATCACATGGCTGTTTCTCCTCTAAGGCTTTAATTCTTTCGCTCCTTTGCTTCCCAGCTCTCATTTCCTCTTGGGGTCACCAGCTAACCATGACAAGAAGAGTTGTCTGAATCTGTGTTACATTCTTGCCCTAATATTTTTTTCCATGTGAGAACTCTTTAAGCAGATTACAATCCTCATTATAGGAACTTGTGTCAGGGCAGAGCAGAAATTAAACTAAGAGAGACATGCAAGGGTTATAAGCAGGGTTAAGGTTGAGTAAATAAATTCCATTAGTGTGTCCCATAAGACAAATGGAGTTATTCTGCCATTGTCTGCAGTGGTTACCTCTGTGCGCTGGATTTTTCTTTTTACCTTTTGTCTGTGTGGGAACTTGCATGTGCATGAGAGATGATTCAGCACCATTTTGGTTTTAGTAGGTTCATATAGGACCAGTGTTGGGATGGAAATGGGGAGTGGATGAAATGATGAAGAAAAAGCTGGAATAGATGCACCGAAGCTGAGTGCAGGGCAGCTATACAGCAGAGATTGGACATGATACAAGTGGTGACACAGTGTTTTATGATGCTGTTTTTACAGCAGAATAACTGGAACTGTTGATTAAAAAAAAGACACAAAAAAAACTTTTAGGCAACTTTATCTGTATAGCACTGTTCATACATATATCTTTCAAGTGCTTTAAAAGAACAATGCTAAAGTTATTGACAGTGAAACAAGACATAAATGAGTCTGACAGAAATTACATTGTATTCTCAGTAGGGGTGTAACAATACCTTCAGTACATGAGACAAGACAATACACGATTTTAGCAATATCCTTTTGAAAACCTTGTATCCTTATTTTTTTCTCACAAAAAGAGTAAACTTTTTATAGTATTTTAAATAATCTTCAGTTGGTGTGGAACAGTCCAGTCTGACTAGTCCCTTTATTTTATTTTTTGTGTTTAACTTCTAATCTAAGGTGGTCCTTTTCCAAATGCACCTTTTTGTGTGTTCACAAATAGAATAAATGTTACATAATTCTAATGCTGTTTCAAGGAGTCTGCATTTACTATTGTTAAATTATTTAGATTACATGAATCAAATCTACCAAACCTAATCTCTAATCTGATCTATCAGTAATGATGTGGATGCTAACTCAAGCGTCTTTAGTAGCTAACATTTAGCTGGTTGCAGCAATCTGACAGTTTTAACAAACTGTTTGTATCCCATCTGACACTCTGTCTCCGTTTCCTTTTTCCAGAGTTCTTAAGATGCTGAGAGACAAAAGATTGAAAAGTTGTGGGGGCTTCTTCAGTGCTTTGGTTAGTGAGTGTTGCCATGTAGCCCAACAAAAGTCGACTTGGTCAGAATAGCAGGTCATCTCATAGACTGCTTCCTTTCTCACTAAAAAATAGAAGTCTCAATACAACTGTGTGCCAAGCCTAAGACATTCACCTTTGTAACTCTTAGATGACAAAGTTACAACATGACAACAACCAGATACTGTCACAGCCTCAGTTTTCCTGCACTTTTACATAGGAGACATGCACTTAAAAAACTGAAAAGCAAGAATTATTATTATTCTTCTTGTGAGAACATTCTTTAAACTGACATAGTGTATTGTTAAAAAAAGGTTTACATGTAAAATACTCCCCCAGACAGTCAAGTTAATATCTATATCAAATTTCTTTTCTAAATAACGTAGATCACAACAGAAGTCATTTAAACAAAATGGTCTTGTTAATTTAACACTGTGTCATTTCTGCCTCTACACGAATATGCCTCTAGATTTTTGTGCTCTCAGTATCCCTTGCCCAGATGCGCAGACACAGACGGTGCTGGAAAAGATGTAAAATATCTGCAATTTCTTTAAACGCCCCCAGACTTGTAAGGTTAGCAGCACTCACTCTCCTGCAATAGCAGGCATAACTTTTTTTACTCTGTATCCAACTAAAGAAAACAGCTTTAGGCCCTGCCCCTTACAAGCAGCAAAAATTGAAACATTACCAGGTTACAGGTTTTGACCTGTCTTGGCTCTCAGAGGGGAAATACTCCCCCTGGCTGTACAAGATGAATCTTGGTAAGTAAGTATGTAAATACATATATAACAGATAAAGATAGACAGATGAGGATAAATATTTCATAATGGAAAAATATGGAAAATATCAATTGTTAAAATAGTTGCTAACATCACTTTTGACGCTGGATCATAATTTAACAATGAATGTAATATTATCATAAGTAATAGTAAAATGTAAATTTTTGGCATTTAACTTGACTCAATTTTTCTTGCTGTTCTAATTATTTTATTATATCCATATATATTTCTTAGTTATTTTTTTCTTGTTATTATTTAATCATGTATGAAATATTTCTATGTAGTTTAAAGTTTAGTCATTTTGTTTGGGATTAGAATTGCCTCAGTGATTTATGTGGTGGACCTTGACAGTAAAGCCCTCCTCACTATTTAAGTTAAATCATTTAATTAAAATTCTAGCTCCTAGCCTCCTTCTGATGCAAGAAGAGGTAGTGCTGGGTCCCTAGAGTTGCACAACAAACAATCAGTGCAATCCTGCTGCACTGCTTTAACGTTCCCGATGGCAGACATGCAGTAGACTTTCCAACAGGGGCCCAGCACCCATCTTATACCGCTATGTCAAGGTTAATAATACACCATAGCACAACAACTCAATTCAGTTAATTTCTGTAGTGCCAAATTACAATAAATGTCATGCCAAGACACTTTACATGTCAAATAGGCCCAATCCATGTGCAGTTATATAGAATACAGGTCAGTCTGAATTCGGTTCAAAGCCACACAGTGATGGACGAATAAAGCACAGACTGAATAAAGGCAGTGTAAAAAATGGCCCGTTGCTCCTGTAGCAGGTTGAACTTCTTAAGTTGCCGCAGGAAGTACAGTCTCTGCTGGGCCTGAATCCCAAATACTGAGTAGGCATGTAGCAACAGTAGAAAGTAATGACTTGGTTTTAATAGGAAGAAACCTCTAGTAAAACCAGGCCCGATATGAGCTTCTGTCTGTCACTGCTGGCTTTGGGTTGCAACGACGCAGATACAGAAAAATTCTCAGAAGCCCTGGTCAAGGAGGACCTTTTAGGGAAAAGTAAAACAGCATGCACCAGCTCTGTTAGTGGCTTCATCTAGAGAAGCACTTTTCCAGTACTGTTGGTTGAAAAACAAAAGGGGGAACATAGTTGATGGCATCAATAGCTCCTTCAATGGTGTCTCCCAAGAAGGAGAAATGGTTAAACATAGTAGCTCCAGGCCAGAGGTTCCTATTATGGAAAGAAAGCAGTGAGTTATTGACAGCAATACCTGAGTCGGAGGAAATAGAGTAAAGGAAGTAGTCAGTATATCACCCAGCAGCCTAAGCCTATGCTTAAAACTACATAAATAGCTTAGGATAGCCTAAGTAGAAAGTCTTTAATAAATGAATGTTTTACATAAATTGGGTCCAAAATGGTATGGTTACATATGAATGCTCAGTTTACAGTGGGTTGTGAGACCCAGGAGGTTGTTCACCTGCAAGGAAGACCTTCTGGACAGGGCCAGAGCTCACCTGGTTGAGGTAAACGACAGTGGCAAGTGAAAATGAAGAAGCCGTGGCATATGCGTATGTGCCTCCAAAGACCTGGCACTGAAGGGACTGAAGGGACAGTGACAGATAGAGGACAGTTGGGGCCAACGACCATTTGCATCTGGGAAACACCAAATGTAAAAATGTCCTCTGGGTTATACATCACAAGTCAGTAAGCAAGCTTTCTGGCATGTTAGATGTCAAGAACAACTCTGTTAGGTGGGTGTTAAATTAGGAAAAACCGGTTAATTCATCTTACATTGTGATGCAAACAAATTATTGAAGAAAGACCTTTTCTGCTTAGTAAAAGATTTCAGTTAACACTAGAGGACTATTTTCTAATGGAAGGAAATGTCTCACTTTGGTTTGGATCTCTGCTTCTGTAAGTTGTCACTAGTGCATAAAAGCTATTTAAGACATTGGAATAAAATGAAAAGCCTAAAAGCATAATGTGGTCTTTTATGCAAAGACTGTTGTGCTTCAATTAATTAACATAATGCTGATTTTAAAGTATAGGATGTTTAGTCTTGCCCATTTTATTTTGCATGGAACTATATGTAGGCAGTGTGTTATGAAAAGTTCATGCTGAAAGGCCGTTAAACCCTCTTGAGTTGTATTAAATTGATGAAAGATGTAAAGAAGGCATGAGTAGAAAAATTAGAGGGAGAGATAATAGGACAGAGAGACAAATTAAGGGACCAAAACAGAGGGAGAACTTGAGCTACTGAATGTGAAGCAGATAAAGAGAAATGAACAAAGACAGCACAGAAACACCTCTAATGAAGATGAACAACAGCGCAAATCTGTCACTGAAGAGGAGCAATGCTTGATAGATAGCCATGATAAAGGAGAGGATGAGAGTTTAACTCTCAAAGCACTCATCATCTGGGCTGCCTGCAACAGTCTGCCCATCCTGGACAGGTTGTGACATCATCAGGCCTTACTGCTAGCCGTTAGTGTCACCACGGAAACTGGCTCTCTTCCAGCTGTTGCCAGGCGGCAATCTCCATGGAGATGTATATGAATCAAGGAGTGGGACAGAATGAAAAAGGGGCATGGGGGCTACAAACACACAGAGAAGCAAATATGTCCAGTACAATGTAGTAGTTTTTCATTGTTCACCTATTCCTGCTTAAATCACCCCATCTCTTTAACCTAAAGGGGTTTTATTTTTAGCCTTGGATGTGTTACCGCTTTTGGACTGGGGTGCTTCTCAAAACACACCAATGGCCAACATTGTTTAGTACTAACAGAAAATGCTTATCCGGGAGGAGTGAATGCAGCAAGTCACTGACTGGATGCAATCTGCTGGGTTTCCTTAGATAGAAAAACTTTTTATCCAATTTGAATAAATAACTGTTCAATGATTAAGATTAATTGGAATGTATGTACCTGACTTTTGTGAAGTGCCTTGAGACGACATGTGTTGTGAATTGGCGCTATATAAATAAACTGAATTGAATTGAATCTCTTTAACCTAAACCCCAGTGTTTTACAGAGACACTATGGAGTGACCTGTTTTCAATGCATATTGCCATTCCAAAGCAAAGTCCATCAAACGTCTTAGTTTTTTTTGTTTTTACACATGGCTTTTTCCACACACTTCCATACTCTGCTCATGTAGGCAATTAAGCTATAAGCCCAATCTGCCCAAAGAAACCATGTGTATATCTTTGTCATTAAGGATCTATGTTGTCACCCATCCATCCATTTTTATACCAACAGAATCCTTGCCAAACCTGATAGGCGAGCGGCAGGGTACACCATCAATTGGTCGTTAATCCATCACAAAGCACATATACACACAGGAAAGACAACCAGGCATAAACATTTTGACTCCTAAGGGTCATTTAGAGTGACCAGTTGATATTGCATGCATTTGCATAAATCAACAGGTAGTTTGCAGCAGACCTAAGTGTAAAATGCTTTCAGTGAACAAGAATAATACTACTTGTAAAACTTTCACCAGCCACTTTATTATAGATACCCTACTGGCTTCGGGTTGGATTACCTCTTAATTTTAGATCATTTTTGTGGCATAGATTAAATGAGGTGTTGGAAACATTCCTCAGAGATTTGGGTCCATATTGACATGATAGCTTAATGCAGTTGCTGCATATTGGTAAACTGCAGATATGTAATGTGAATCTCCCATTATATCCACAAAGCTATTTGTTCTACTGGATTGATAGTGGGTAATTGAGATTATACTCTGCTGACACTGAGATTGTACCCCCACATCCAGTCTGACCATCATACAAAGTGGAGTTGGATCCAGGCAACATCTTTCCAACCTGTTATTGCCCAATATTTGTGAACCTGTGTGAATTGTAGTGCCAGTTTACTGTTTTCAGTGACAGGGATGGCTCCTGGTCTGGTCTTTTGCTGCTCTTGTTCATCTGCTTTAAGGTTAAACATGTTGCACATTCAGAGGCTGTGTGAGCTACTTTTGGCTCTCTGTGATGTCCAGTCAGTCTTCCCTTTTTCCCTGAAAATGTTCTGTTTCAAACAATTCTCTGTAAACCCGAGAGCTGGTTGTAAGTGAAAATCCCAGCACATTAGCATTTTCAGAAACACCCAACCTGGCCAATCTGGCGGCAACAACCATTCCACATTGAAAGTCACTTAAATCCTTAAATAAGAGCACTTCATACTAGACCGTAGTTATTTTTATCCAAACTCTTATTATGTGATTTCTGGAGTTGTATTTACTATTTGTTGTATGTGTTTACTTCTAGTGCACCTCAGAAAAATCTTACATTGCTAGAAGGATTACCAGTGCCCCTACCCTTTGGTGTTTAAATTTTCCTAAATGCTGGGGTAGGGCTGCAAAATGGGGAGCAGGGGTGAAATTGTAATAAGTAATGGAAATAACTTTAAGCATGGAAATAACTTTAATTTAATCAATTAGGAACCCGTTTGTATTTGGGCTTTTTCATTTTTTGTCTTTACTGTCAGAACCTTGTAGCATAACGATTCAGAAGGAGCT
Source organism: Crenichthys baileyi (assembly GCA_036173005.1). Lineage (NCBI taxonomy): Eukaryota > Metazoa > Chordata > Actinopteri > Cyprinodontiformes > Goodeidae > Crenichthys > Crenichthys baileyi. The sequence goes on from JAHHUM010002211.1 coordinate 83,924, forward strand.
GAATAATTTTTTTTACAAGATTTAAAACTCGAGTGAGGTAAAAAAAAACTGCAACCCAACTTATTTGATAATCTCAATGCTTCTGAAGCCACCACACCTTTCTTCAGTTGTCTTTAATGCAACACAGGCTTCGATGCGGTATTTGGCCTAAGGGTCTTTTGCATGTGCAGTTAATTAGTATAAAAAAATTATCAGACAATTAGCCAAGAAATTAAGAATTCCTGGCTAAAGAAAAATCAGGTTTTCCTTTTTTTTTTCTTACCAATGTGTCGCTTTTAACAATATAGAATGTAGAAACATTTTTAATCTGTCCAAACTCTATATAAAAAACTGACATCCTGAAAGCAGAATTTTCTTTTACATATTTTTTGCACACCCTGCAGATTAGGTGATACAAAAGCTCTTCACCTGCTTGTGACACTTTTACCTGTAAATGCTTTCTAAAAATATAACAAAAGCAACAAAATGTGAAACCTTGCAGCAGCTATAACAGATTTTCTCAGCATGTTAAACTGGGTTATTCATTCATCCTCTATCAATGCTCTTTAAGTTGAAATATTTTTTATGGTCCTCCAGTGAGCATGCAGGCTTTTAAAAACACAACATTTGCGCCTGCAGGGATCAGAATTGTTACCCTGCGAACTGAGACCCCCTGGCTAGCCCTGATCCTCTGTGTCTAGTTGCAGTTTTTGTTTCAGCCAGGCACTTTAATCAGCTCCTCAAAGCTGCATGGATTTCCCATGTAGGCCTGGCCTCCTTCCCTTGTGCCTGGCAGCCTGCTATTTTTCTCCTGCCACATCCGCAGCACATCAACCTGCAAGTGTCATTTAGCTATCAACACGCACGGCTCCCCTGAGCTTTTTTGTTATTAAAAATGGGACATGGTCTCTCTTCCATTACGCTGCCAAGTGTTTTGTGTGTGTAAGCATGTGTGTTGATGTTCATTTTTTGGCTGCAGAGAGACAGTGCTATTACTAAGAGTAACCCCGCATTCCTCAAGAGGAATCAGCAAATCAAGAATCACAGGTGCATGTCAGTGAATTACAATCTAGTTGAAATGTTAGTTTTCAATTGTAAAACTGGAAACTCAAATATAGATTCATTACACGCATAGTGATATATTTTAGGCAAGCATTACTGTTAATTTGATTTTTATGGCTTAAAGCCAATGAAAACCAAACATAAATAAATTGATTTTAATAGAGAAATGTCAGTCTACTGAAAAATGTGCCAATGTACTTGTGTCAGTTTTAATTGTAAATGCTTTCTAAAAATATAACAATAGAGTATATGCAATCAATACTTGGTTGGGGTTCCTTTGGCATGAATTACTGCATCAGTGTTACGTATCATGGAGGTGATCAGCCTGTGGCTCGGTTGAGGTGTTAAGGCAGCCCATGTTGTTTTAAAAGCAGCCTCCAGATGGTCTGCATTGTGAGGTCTGCTTTCTCTCATCTTCCTCTTCACTTTACCTCATAGATTCTCTGTGGGATTTAGGTTAGGGAAGTTTGTTGGCCAATCAATAACAGTGATACTGTGGGCCTTAAACTAGGTATTGGTACTTTTGGGAGAGTCCTGCTGGAGACAAAATCAGCATCTCCAAAATGCTTTTCCACAGAGGGAAGGATGAAATGCTCTAAAATGTCCTGGTTGATAACTGCTTAGACTATGGACCTGACAAACCTCAGTGAACCGACACCTGCAGGTGACAGGACCACTGAGCAACAGCCCAGCTAAGACTCTTCTGATGTTGTTTCTGGTTCAGGAGTGTGTGGTGATTCCTAAAGCACTGACTTCAGCTGCAGTCAATGCATTGTGAGTCTTTAAAACCATCTTGAAAGGGCTTTGCCTAACTATCCTCTCAAGGCTGCGGTTATCCCTAGTACACGTGCACCTTTTTCTACCACACTGTTTCCGTCCACTCAACCTACCATTATTATGCATGAATACAGCCCTCCGTAAAACCCAGTATTCCTTGTGGACGGTGTCAGTGATTGTTTGCCGGACAATTGACAAATCAACAGTCTTCCCTGTGATAATGTTGTCCATAACATAACATTCTCTTTTATGTCATATGCTCAATTTCTGAGGGGCTTTCAATTGTTGTAAGTTATAATCATCAAAATTAAGGGAAACAATGGCTTGAAATATAATATGCTGTGTGTAATGAATCTTTATCTTTATGAGTTTCAATATTTAAACTGAATTGCTAAAATAAATAGACCCTTTGGATGACATGCTTATTTGCTGAAACACGCTTGTAGGTTTGTGTATTTCTCTGTCTATAATGTGAGTGAATCGTTTAAAGCTATATGTGTGCTGATTTACCAATGTATTACTTTGTGTGTTTTCATTTGTGTGTACCTGGGATATATGTTTTATAGTATACGCAGACTGAAGCTTTGAAATCTTGTTTTCTGTCTTTCTTGGATTTTCCAAGTCTCAATTTCACTTCGTATTGCTTTTTTATTGCTTGTCAAATGTTCACACCCTATAAATGGGTAAATGGGTAATACTTATATTTTTTCTATATAAATGTCTCTTTTTGGTGGACATAACAGCCGCTACCTGCATCTCTGTATTGCTGCCCGGAGCTGCTGTTTTGTCTTTTCAGCCTTGATTGAAAGGAAAAGTGTTTGTCATTGGATCATTAAAAGTGACAAGTAGAAATGTATTTGCGACACAGCTGCCTGCCATTACCGCCATCTTTTTGTATTTCACTGGCCCTGGTAACTTGAGCTGTCAGTCTGCTCCATGCGCGTTTGCATTTCATATGTGATCAAAATTTAGTTGGTGGAGATTTACGTCTCTTTGGTGTACATACGTTTGATCGATATTGAGCTCTCTTTGAAAGTTTTTCTCATGTGCATTTGCGCGTGCCTGTTTCAGTTCTCACTTCAGTGCCATTTTTTTTTGGAACCCGCCTTCTAACGGGCTGAGGCTTCGCCTAAATCTGTGCCATATTAGTATTTATATATTCAACTTCATTTTCCACTCATTTACTCACAGGCACAAGCACACTGGTGCACAGGCATGTGAAAGCCCACACAAACATAAGCAGAAACTTGCACACAATCACCAAATGCTTTATTTATTTGTGGGAGTTTTTAAGCTAATTAGTTTGAGTCCAGGGAAAATGGTAATTACCTCCCAGGAGTAAAGGTAGATTACAAAAGGGAAAGAGAGAGGAGGGAGGTCTGGATGGAGAGAAAGATGCTGCAACAAAGTGGGAGACAGGTGCTGAGTGAAAGTTATGAAGCAGGAAGGCTGTTTGAACATGTTCAAAATGCATGTTTTCACACAGAACGTCATGCAACATGCATAAGTAGGCATCCAAAAAGTGTTTTGACACATGACCTTTGTCTTTCTCCGTGCATGCATGTTGCATAAGTACACATCGAGCGTGTAAGTGAGGGCGTTAAGTGCAACATTCTTCACTGACTCTGACAATACTGTAAAGTTGAATGACAAAGAAAGCGAGTGGGAGCAACACTAGGAACACTTGGAAAGACACAAGGGAAGGAAAAGGGAGGAAAAGATCTGTTTTTGAAAATGCAGTGGACTTTGTTCAAAGCCTTAGGAGTTGTTGAATGATTTTACCTCATAGATCCCTGTGTTGTGTTCAGTTGAGTACACAGTCCCAGCTTTTGTTCTAATTTGTAGCTGGTTCTCAGAGACTTAAAGCCCCAAATTATTGTCAAGCAAGTCTTGCAAAAACAAAAAAAAAATGTTCTCACTCTAGCCAACTCTTTTTTTTATTTATTTATCAGAAACTCTGAGAATAGGCCTCTCTAATCTTGTTCCAGAAGCTGGCGGAGTGGGAATGAAAACATCTGGAAATGAATAATAGGGTCCTTTTAACATTGTCATGGCAATAAAAAATGCATACCTCAGGCAATAATAAGATTTTTATTTTTTATTTTTTTCTAAAGATTGGGCTAACACAGAAATGATCAAACATATTCAAAGAACAGTAACAGACTTTTTTAATGATCAAACCAAGACTTGCTTGCTCTAACAAGGTTCCACACTCACCTGAAAAATATGCAGTGCCTTGCACAGATATTATCCTTTGAACTATTTTTCACATTTTATAACGTAACGACCCCAAACTTTAGTATATTTTATTAGGATTTTTTATGAGTGTTGCAAAATTGTTGTGACTAAAACTGAACTTTTTAGCCTACATGCAAAACACTAAGTGGGGTTGAATAGGGACACCCTAACAAACACAACATGCTAATGATGGAAAATGGCTGTATACACAGGATAGTCCAGGAACTTGTTACAGCCAGCAAAAGACTAGAGACTGGGCAGAGATTCAGGACAAAGCCTCTAAGCTTTACAGTGAGAGCTTTAATTTAAGGTGTTAGAACACCTAGACTTTTTGGCAAGACTTGAAAAAATTTAATTATTGTCATTGTACTGGTAAAAAAAAGAATGGGCAAAAAAATTGGTCTCTACATGAGCAAAGCTAGTAGAGATACATTCATACACATCTTTAGCATTTTCCACAACTTCAGAATTATGTGCTACTTTCTTGTTGGTCGCTTACAAAAACACCAAACAAAAGGTTTGTGGTTGCTATGTGTGAAATTGTTGAAGGGCTAGAAAAACCTTTATAAAGTACTGAAACAAAATGGAGAGACTGCATTTGACAGTAAACAGCCTTGTGTTGCTGCATGTTTTGAAATAGTCTACCAGCAAAATAGGATGGGTCATCTCTTATTTGTGGATAAGATATGCATCTCAATGCACTACCAACAATCTGATATGTTAGAAATACAACCCTAGAAACCACTCCACTTCACCACTCATCCACGATTCAATCCAATTCAGAGCTGTGATTTAACTCAATACGTTTTGATACGATAAATTAGACTGGAGCAAGGGAATGATGTGCTGCATCAGAAATTAATTATTGTTTTATATTTCTTTCATTTAAAAAATCTTGTTTTATGTCAGTACAACAAGCCTCATTGCAATCTGAAAAATCTGCCATGCTGGATTCAGTCATGCACTACCTCAGTAGTGAACAGTGAAATAAATGTTTCAGATGATAAAAGTATTAAGTTAACCTTTCAAAGTAGAGTCTTTATCTGGTCATAGAAGGGAAAATGTAAACTAAATTACCTTTACAGAATTCATAACTTCTCTTCATTATTTTTTATGCGAATTATGACAGTACAGCTTAGGTATTGTAGAAATATTTAAACTTGACTATAACTGTCCGATAATAATGGCAGAACACCTTGTTGCAAATCAGAATAGTGCACATATTGTACACTGGTCAGGATTTAATCTACAATCCATACAAGAATTAGTTTTTTGAAGAATAATAAATAATCCAAATTGTCAGGATTAATTAAACTGAACTGGACTAATGAGGTCCTAAATAACTCTTATCGTTTATTTTGCCACACACACTGCAGTTCTCCTCCTCCTGTAGAAATCACTGTTGAGAAAGTAATACTGCTCCAGAGCAAGAATAGGACAAGAACAAGTTACATTACAAAAGTCTGTTTACAAAAACATCTTTAATCATCATCAAAAACTACATCTAATCACAAATGCCCCAACAATGCACTTACGATGTACACGTGCATGTTTGTGAATCTTTAGGAATCTGTCAATCGTTATCCCTGCTGCAACCATTTAGATATTAAACTAGATTTTATTATTTTGTTGTGTATTATTCTGTACAGGATTTGTGGCTCCCCAAATATACTTTGTTACAGTGTTTCCTGCAATGCGTTGCGTACATTTGGCTTTGTCTTAGCTTAATTTTTCCTTATTGTTTTAGAACCAGGAGTGACAGCATGCTATCTTGTCACTCAAGCGAGCCCTTGCAACAGCACTTAGTTTGCTTGGCGTTGCATGCTTGAACGTGCTATGCTGTTAAGTTGTTTGCAAAGTGGTTGAAAAATCATAGAGTATATGAATTGTGTTTGTGATGTAGCTTTCCTGGGAGCGAAGATCAATCTGAGAGAGCCATAAGAACTTTCACATGTGACAGAAATATGAAAAGTATGTAGAGGAAAGTATGATCCAGAAATGATAGTTTTTAATTTAAAACAATGATTTCTGTTGTTATCTAATCTTATTTTCTGTTGCTACATTTTTTCTTCTATTTTAGTTCTTGGATTGTCTAGTTGCTAAAACTCTTTCATGTTGGTATAGATTGAATGGACTGCATGGTGACCTAAGCCTTATGACAAGATAAAATAATTGAATGACCACTCATCAGTACAGTTTGATTTGTCAAGCTATGACATATAATATGCAAATACTCATTTGTAGGCATTTTATCTGTCTAGTTTACCCACTAAGCATTAGAGACAGTCTAGTTGCAGCCATTTTTAACCTCGTTTAGCTCAGCGAGTGTCATACTTATGTCTAAATTACGAAAACAAACAAACTACTGAAAACATTTAAGGCAAATAAACACAGCGTGTAAATAGTAGGCAAGGCGGTGTTCTAACAGTGAATGCTGAGGCTGATTTGTCATCTTAAGGTTTATTACTGTTCTTCCACATTTCAGTCATTTAAAACATTGTGTGAAAAAGAAGAAAAACTGAAACCTCTGTCACTTTGATCAGTTGAGAGCTTAAAAGGAGACAGTCATGCATAAAGTGAATACATATTGTCTGTACAGCTGGACAACCATTGGTGGTGTACACAGCCCTACATTTCTTTTTCCCTGTTTTTTAATAAAATGGTGCATCTACAAGGCATATGAAGTCATCTACAAGGCATCTGCGTTAGGATTCTTAGTTTTCCCAAAAATATAGCTCATTCTTGTGAGCGTAATATTATGCTGTAGTTACATGGAAACAGAGTCAGCACAAAGTGAGAAAGTGCAGAAAGTTATAATGGGCATTCGTCAAATGGGCATCTAGCAAATTGTTTTTAATAATCTCCAGATCTAAAATCTCCACAGAAACATCACAAATGGGTTTCTTTAAAACCATCTACTTTGGAACGCATCTTTTAAACCCTCAGTTTTTCTCACCAAAGGCTCTGCATGTGAATAGGTGAGTGCAAACACATCAGAAAATCTCATTATTATTAATGTGGACATGGCCCAAGTTAAATTGGTTTGCAAAGGAAACAAATAGCAACCATTTGGCATGAAGTAAATTTTCTGATTTCAAATTCCATGCAGACTGTTATTGTTCTATAGTTTGTTACAAAAAAAGTATGTGACTGTTTATGTCACTGTGGGACCCTACTCACATGTAGACCTCTATTTAATGTCTAAATCTTACTTCTAACAAAGTTCGTTATTAGACCAAATTCACCTCAATATTAGCTTACTGAATTTAACTAACTAGCAACAGTTCACAACAAATTTGATTTGAAGGTACTTTACAAGATCAGCCAGAAATCTACTGATAGAATTCATTTAGATGTCTCTTCATCTCTAAAATGCTCAGTGGCAAGTTAGGTTTAAGGCTCCAACAAAAAATAAGTTTTGGATTTTGTTGGAAGGTTGTTAAATACAAGGTGCAGGTACTGGGGAGATTTGTATCCACTGCTAGCCCCGCATCTGACATTTAGGGAGTGAGAGTGAGACAGGGAGGCAGGCAGAAATATGCACAGTGTCAAAATTAGATTAAAGAAAGATATACGAGTGCCAAAAGGATACACGATTTGAATGAAAGGATGGCCGACAGGAGGATGAAACTTGGTGAGAGGGAGGAAAAAACTGAGGTTGAAGAAAAATGGCACACCCTACTTTTTTTTTTCTTCAGGTCTGGGCAATCAATCACTCTATTAATCTCAGCCCTTCCCCAAACGTTCTATAAATGTAATCCTGACTTGTTGCCTCCTGGATCAACACACTTCATTTTAACTTTGATGACTTTTTCTTACTTCTGCTGGATAAAAAGTGATAACTTATTTGTCTCTGAAAGAAAAGAATGGGATTACTTCAACTATTACTTAACAGGAGAAGTGTGTCAACATAAAACTGAACTCAATGTTGTCATGTTATCCATCTAAATTAAAAAGATGCCTTTCACATTCTCAGCAACCATAAAATAAAGAAGAAAATTGTGGTTGGTATATACTATGTAACAGCACATTCAGCATTGGTACACCTTTTCACATTTTGTCCCATAATCCACTATATTTTATTGGAATTTTATATATTTTATTAAGTTAGTAAGTATTTCATTAAGTGTAGTTGTGAAGTGGAAGGAAAATAGTACATTTTTCTTTTTCTTTACAAATACACACACCTCACTTATGGCCTTTAGTTATTGTGGAAAAACAGGCATAAAAATGTTGTATTGCAGACCATAGCGAACATTTGACTGTAGGAATTCTAGTCAGATCAGACCAAAAACAGAAAGATGCAGAAAAGGCCATGACTAAAGGAAAACTAATATTGCACATCGCCTTAAACTGTCCCTACCCACGGTAAAACATGGTGATGGCAGTATCATGATCTTCAGCAGATAAATCATGGGTATGCGTTTCTTCAGCAGAGAAAGGGGAGTTGAAAAAAAAGTTGAAAAAAAGATTGCTCCAAAATGTTTGTGTCTAGATTTGCAACAATAGTAGAGATATATACCCAAAAGATTTGCATCTGTAAATACAGCAAAAGGTTGTTCTGCATAATATTGACTCAGTGCTGAATTTAAATGTACATCTATCACAATGAATTACAATGAAATATGTTCAAGCTTCTTTATTTTGATGTGATAAAAAATAAAAAAGATTCCACAGGTATTCATGTTTTTACAAGGCACTGTATATTATGTTATGTCATTTTCTACTGGATAGGAAACAAGAAACCACAAACTATCAAACAAATATTCTGAGATGACCTGATTAAACTTGACAGTGTCTCTGAGATTGCCACTCCAGTCCCGAGATGCTGCTCCTGCTGGTTCCATTGAGATTCACTCCAAGAGACCCAGTTCAGTTTGCTCCAATTCACTAAGTATGGTCCTCATTACTGTTTTATATGCAAACCCAATTAGTCACTCCATTCCCCATCATTCAGTCTATTT